>JARQZK010003156.1:0-2500 GCA_030704885.1 Cynegetis impunctata | reverse complement strand
AAAAATTGCAGGCGTCCTTTGTCGGCAAATTACGACGTGGTAGTTGTAGATAATATCTGAAACCGCTATTAATGGCTCTTTTTTATTCATTATTATAGGTAGGCGTCCAAATAATGAACAGAATATAAGGTCGTAATAATTATTTCAATAGATTTTCACATCGTTAAAAGCAAATAAAAATTTTGATTTGAAATTTGAATCGTTATTTTCACTATAGATTTTCGGAATGTCTACCACTGACTTTTAAACACAACCTGCACATTCTCACAAATTGTCCTTTTAAACGTCTTGAACTCAAATCATTTACTCACGTGCTGCTTGACTGATTAAGAAGAACGATGTGGTTGCAAATTGATGGGTGCCCTACACACTATGCTCTTTCAGTCTTAATCAAACATTTCCAAGAAGATGGATTGGCCAGCTAGGACCAATTATTTGCCCCCCGCGTTCCCCAGACATCAATCCTGCCGAATTGAATTTTTTTATTGGGGATGTTTAAAAGATAAGGTCTATGGAAAACCAATTCGATCGGCAAATGAATTGCGTCAACGAATCAATCAAGCAGCACGTGAAATATCTGATTGAAGTTTAAGGCGTTTGAAAGGGCAATTTTAAAGAAGATGCAGGTTATGTTTAAGAGTCGGTGGTTCCCAAAATCTATTTTGAAAATAATGATCCAAATTTCAGATCAAAATTCTTTAATTGCTTTTAACGATGTAAAAATCTATTGAAATAATAAATACGACCTTATGTTCTGTTCATTATTTGGACGCCTACCTGTAGCAATGAATGAAAAAGAGTAATGAACAGCGGTTTCAGATATTTTCTACAACTACTGCGTTGTAATTTGCTGACAAAAGTCGTCTGCACCTTTCATTAAATATTAATTTTTAATTGAAGTATTTCGTACGACTTCAATGACAGAAATTGGAATTTTTAGACTTTTGAAAAAAAAACCACAAATGTTATACCATATTCCAAAGAGCATTAAATAGGCTACTTTTTAAGATCATTTGCTGATTCTGTCCGGTACAGAATTTTTTCACAGTAAATAGTCAAACTTTAGTTTATATAAGGTTTTCGGATTTAAATTGAACTGAAACAACTTAATTTTTTTTAAGGTTAGCGAGCTAGTCTCAACCAACTATTGATGATAGCATAAGAAAATGAAACCGTAAGTTAGTTGTTATTTATATTAAAAACTGTCGAGAAAATGACCAAAAATTATAACTTTTTTAAAAAAACATAAGAGTGGCAATATCTCGAAAGCCAAAAAACTTTTACTAAGGTCATGTTGACGTAATCTGATTGACTTGAATCCAATCTACCTCCAGTGTCACTCTGTCGTGTTATTTAAATATATATATATATATATTTATTATATATGTACATATATAAATATATATATATATATATATATATATATATATATATATATATATATATATATATATATATAGTTTTGATTCCTTCATACAGTTCACCATAGAACTTTGAAGATGAGGAACATAGTGTTCCCTTTCTGGATACAAAATTTCATCGTAATAGGGATAATACTATAGTCATCGACATGGTATAGAAAAACCCCCAATTAGTAGTGAAAGATATTTGAACTACCACTCGTATCATAAACAATCCATGAAAGTTAATTGGTAAAACAGATGAAGCGTCGAGTGCTTTGTATTTCTGACAACTGCTTCCATCAGAAGAATTTAAAATTAAAAAAAATTTTATATGATTTGTTTATAGATAACTCTTATCCTCCTGTCTATTAAAAAAGATCCTTTTTGGTACGTCGACCATGTCAATACAAGATACAATTAATAACAGAAGTGTCTCACAGGTTGTAGCAGCTACAATGAAGCAGCGATGCGACCCAAACTCAATTTTTCTTCACCTCACTTCCTTATATCACTGATGTTTCCCAAAGGTTGTCACGAATTTTAGGTCTCTTTGTCACATTAAAATTGCCAATAAAAACAGTCTTAACAATAAGTTCCATTTTCACCAAAGTAAAGGATAAACCACCCTTAACTTCACAATCTCATACAGTTTACAGCATCCAATGCTCCAATTGTGATAGATTATATGTAGGTCAGACGTCTACGCCATCAAGGATAGAATTACCTCACATAAGAGTGACTGTAGGTGCCATCCTGAAAGATTGCTTTAGTGAACATGTCAATATTACAGGACATATTATGAATTTCAATGACACCAAAATATTGACAAGAGAGAGAAATTCTGTTAAGAGACTGTTTATGGAGATGGCTTACATTTCACAATCAGAAAATTGCTTAAATAAAAAAACTGATTTAAATCATCTTAGTGAAATTTATTCCTTTTTGTTAGAGTTAGATAAAAACATCCATTTAAAAATGTCGAGTGAGAGAAAGGTTCCTTCTTTCTCTGAGTCTTTATACTTCTGGCTATTTATTTGTTAGCAGTGACCAATCTGTGGTCCTAAAAAATTATCATATTTTCACATTGGAGTTTTTTT
>JARQZK010003155.1:25000-41398 GCA_030704885.1 Cynegetis impunctata | reverse complement strand
AGTCTTAGGGCTGATTAAAAGAAAACTGCTTGTTTCTGTTCAAGCTTTCGAGTCTTCATTTATTGGCTCTTCATCAGGAACTCTACAATAATAATCATAAAGATAATAAACAACATTAAGAATGCCTCTAAAAAGATATTACTTACGAAAAATGAGGTTGAAACTCAACAGGTGGAAACCGTATAAAACTTTTCGCCGACATCAAAAAGATAAGGTTAAAAATCCAATACGTGTCACAAAGTAAAATTAAATAATAACATGAGATAGTGTAAAATGACAAATTATACAAGAAAACGTGAGAGAGGACCGTTAAAACTTTACTTAAAACGAAAATGCGAGAAAGAACTCCCAATTGACAAGTGACGCAGCAGCGTGGGACGCCATTAGTCGTCTATAGAAAATAAAACAGTTGACAGATTATTGCCAACCTTAAGAATTCGATGATTAGTAAGGTGTGCCAACCCATGAAAAATCACTATGAAACAGAATGGAGAAAAGAGTTTTCAGTTGGAGAAGGGAGGTTTAACAAATATGCATAAAACGCACTAAGATCAGCGATATCAGTCCTGGCATTCATAGCATTAGGTTCTCTAACGATGGAAGACATTTCCAGGAAACATCTCTTTTTTAAATTAGCTTCATGCTTCAAGACACTAACACCACCATAATCAGGAATGTGATCCTCTTCTAAAACGTGCTTTGCCAAGGTGCAAGTAATTTTTGAATTTCTAATATCTCCCCCATGTGAGCAAATTCTGTCCTTAAGCTTTCGTTTAGTTTGACCAATATATTTGAGGTCGCATTGTGAATATATTGGTCAAACTAAACGAAAGCTTAAGGACAGAATTTGCTCACATAGGGGAGATATTAGAAATTCAAAAATTACTTGCACCTTGGCAAAACACATTTTAGAAGAGGATCACATTCCTGATTATGGTGGTGTTAGTGTCTTGGAGCATGAAGCTAATTTAAAAAAGAGATGTTTCCTGGAAATGTCTTCCATCGTTAGAGAACCTAATGCTATGAATGCCAGGACTGATATCGCTGATCTTAGTGTTTTTTATGCATATTTGTTAAACCTCCCTTCTCCAACTGAAAACTCTTTTCTCCATTCTGTTTCATAGTGATTTTTCATGGGTTGGCACACCTTACTAATCATCGAATTCTTAAGGTTGGCAATAATCTGTCAACTATTTTATTTTCCATAGACGACTAATGGCGTCCCACGCTGCTGCGTCACTTGTCAATTGGGAGTTCTTTCTCGCATTTTCGTTTTAAGTAAAGTTTTAACGGTCCTCTCTCACGTTTTCTTGTATAATTTGTCATTTTACACTATCTCATGTTATTATTTAATTTTACTTTGTGACACGTATTGGTTTTTTAACCTTATCTTTTTGATGTCGGCGAAAAGTTTATACGCTTTCCACCTGTTGAGTTCAACCTCATTTTTCGTAAGTAATATCTTTTTAGAGGCATTCTTAATGTTGTTTATATCTTTATGATTATTATTGTAGAGTTCCTGCTGAAGAGCCAATAAAGACTCGAAAGCTTGAACAGAAACAAGAGTTTTCTTTTAATCAGCCCTAAGACTGCATACCTGATTAAGCATTTTCTCCCTCAACTTAGACAGTCGTCTAACCTTAACAATTATATATATATATATATATATATATATATATATATATATAATATATATATATATATATATATATGTATATATAATATATACATATATATATATATATATATATAAATATATATATATATATATATATATATATATATATATATATATATATATATATATATATGTATGGGGTGATTAATAGAGAATACAGATATATGTAATCTGTGGATAGGGGTGAATGTGGTGAATGCTATATATATATATATATATATATATATATATATATATATATATATATATATATATATATATATATATATATATATAATATTATATATATATATATATATAATATATATATATATATATATATATATATATATATATATATATATATATATATATATATGTATATATACATATACATACATATATATATAAATATATATATATATATATATATATATATATATATATTATATATGTATATATATATAATATATATATATATATATATATATATATAAGTATAGGGTGATTCATTGAGAATACCGATATACGTAATCTGTGGATAGGGGTGAATGTGGTGATTCTAAAAAGCCCCTACTTAATTAGACTTTGCCCCTTTATAACCGAGGTACAGGTTGTTTTACGAAAATTTTCAATTTCTTTTGTTGTTCATAACTTAGGAACCAGTCTGTAGATTTTTTTGATATTCGGCACAAGTTTTAGTCATACTATTTTGAAAATCTTCACATTTTAAAAGAGCAGAAAATCCAGATCCGGTTGCAAAAAAATTACGAATTCTTCCACCCTCAAAAAACACTCTGTATAACTGATTTCTTTGAATTCGTTTTCATATCTGAAAAGAGCACAAAAAACTAATCCAAGAAATACCGTTTTCTTTTTGGGCAGACGATTTTATTAATCAAATTTTCAATTTTATGAAAGTTTTTTTGTAATAATCATATAGATTTAGACGTAATTTCAATTTTTCATGAATAAATATTTTGAAATATGAGTACTGATATTGATCTCCACAGAATGTAAGTCTTGGTCCGTTTTTCGAATAAAATGTCACATACTTAACATGTAAGTATACTTGAACGCTATGTGTAAAATAAAAAAGAAACTTTAATTACAACCAACGGAAATAAAATACAATTCGATTAAACTACATCAGATGCTCAAAATGTCTACTATGATTAATACACATTCTGGCTCTGATTAAAATCTGTCGTAAGTATAGATTTCCTGATCAAATTTTGATTATTTCGTATTTTTGCACAAGCATCTTCAATTCTATATAAAAGCTGTTGTCTACCATTAATTTCTAGTTATAGGAAGCTTAGATCATGACATAATGTTATTGTTGAGTTTGACACTGTTTATTTTTACTATTTCGAACTCATTGTTATTTATTCGCTAATATTTCAATTCTAAGAGTCAAGTGGAAAATGCCACATACATAATAGCAATATGCAGATATGATTTACTATATGGTTTTTGCGATGGTAACGGATATGCCACAAAAAGTAAATATGATACCCACGTATTTAATTACATGAGGCAGCATAGTCAGTTCCCCTCAGTGAAGCATAATGAAAGTCATGAAAGAAGAAATGTTAATGAGGAACAAAATATTCTAAAAATGGTTAAAGCAGATACACAAACTAGCACCAGACGAATTAGCAGTCCTTTAAATGTACCTCAATCCACTGTTTGGCGATGATTAAAGATGCACAATTTATACCCTTTTCATATTCAACAAGTACAGAGATCAGAGGCGGGTGATGACATTGCAATAAGGAATTTTAGTAGATGGATCATTCGACATCTAAGGATTATAAGAAGATGCTTATTTACTGATGAAGCTCAAATTACACTGCATGGTATATAGTGTATACAATTTGAGGAACGATCATGTTTGGGCAGATCAAAATACTTTTGCGTAGTACTTAGACCTCTTAATAACACTGTACTTCAGCTTAGTGGAATCTATATTACGTTATGGAATCCTGGTGTGGGGAGGCTTATATGAAGTGGCTCTGAGGCCATTAAATGTTATTCAGAATAGAATTTTAAAAATTATTTTTAAGAAAAGTCGAAGGTACTCTACTCTGCTATTATATAATGAAAAAATTCAAAATATTAGATGCATGTACATTCATACCATATGTTGTTATATACACAAACACGAACATTCAAAAAATTATATTAATGATTGTCATATCACTAGAAATGTATCTAACAAATGTATTGAAGTTCCAAAACCAAATAGTGAATTTTTCAAAAATTGCTCTAACTACCTGGGCCCAAAATGTTACAATAACTTACCGATTGAGGTAAAAATGCTGCATAAACCTAACAAATTCAATAAAACTGCCTCAATGTATATTTATCAAAATTCTATAAATTTCTACAGATATTTTCTGGAATAATATATGTTATATTATGGTAATTGTATATTTTTCTCACATTAGTTCCCAAGTTTAACGTTTAAGTTTTTCCTGTGTATTGTATGTAATTCTATATCTCTTTAGACTTATTGCTTATAACTCTATCTCCTTTTAGACCTCTAAGACCTATTCAAATGGCACATACAGGTTTCCCTAACCTAGGTGCCAAATAAAAGCCATTGAATATTTATCAAGTGTCTATGAATCTAGCATTCTTTTATGTTTTTATCTTTTCTTTGTAATTCAAATTCTATCTAATAGTAATAGTAATGTATAACTAGTATGTGAATACATGTAAAGAATGTAATGTAAACAATGTAATCAATTAAACAATTAATTAAACAATATGTCCATTCACAGCGAAAATTTTCAGTAACCGTCTGGTGGGGCTTTATTGATAACAAGTTCATTGGTCCTCACATTTTGCCACACAGACTTACTGGTTAGTTCTATTTGATTTTCCTACAAAATCATTTACCAATGTTGTTGGATGACCAGAATGTAGATGTGACCAGTATGTTTTTCCAACATGATGGTGCCTCTCTCCATTATCAGCTCATCTTAAGGAATTTTTTAAACGACAACTTTATAAAAACAACTTTATAAAAACGTGGCCATCACGATCGAGAAAAAGTCATACTGAAAAGTTTATTAGGACAACAGAAAATGCAAAAACTCAATAAAAAATTATTTCGTGGGCCAACAAAAATATCGAATCCTTTGAATTTTGCGTAGTGCGTGACTAAGGACAAAGAGAAATTCAAATTCAAATCATCAAGCTTGTCAATTAGTAGGTAGGCCGAAATATTCAACTCAATTTCTATACTATCTTCATTAGGTGAGAATCGCTGAGGAGTTGTTATATATTCCCATAATGTGACCTAGCTAGTTAGTCGAGGACCTTAGGTACGCTGGCTAGTATTTGGGAGGTCCCGGGTTCAAACCCCGGGGCCGACTGGTCTGCCATGAATTTTTTTCAGAGGTTTCCTCATGGTTATGTAAGTCACTGCTTGCAAACTCACAAGGCGAATGCTGGGCCAGTATTAATCCTCTGAACCTTACCCACACTTCCTATGTTTCATAAATATCCCGTCTCACCTATCCTTAATGCACTTGTACATACAAGTGTATCCTCTGATCTGGCTGAAGGAGTTGATCCCAAACTCAAGCTGCCCGCCTTCCTGACACATACTTCAGGGAGGAATGAAACACGTGTGTTTCCTCATTTTTTTTCCTTTCCATAATGTGAAGGAATATTTTCGAGTACCTCGATATATCGTACCATAATCAATATTTGATTCAAATCATTATCCATAAATGAAAATTATTTTCAATGCAAAACTGTAAACTTCATAAACCTTCAATAAATCAAAATAATTATTACAACTTCATGGATTCAAATGAGAAATAATATAAATAGGTACTTTATTTTGTCATTTAAACCTAGTTAAAATATATCATCACAAAAAAACGGACAAATCCATCCAATCCTTATAAAATATCAGATAATTATTATGTAGTTTAATCAGATAAAAATTAACGTTTCATAACACTCGTTCAGATTTATCATTTATCGAAATTTATTTAGTGATTATCTCTGTTTAGTTTCAATTACTCAGATTGATGGCATCCATTCATTTATGTCAATATATACATATAGAATTTCATTTAATTTCAATTTATAGAATATATGTTTCAAAAAATATTCAGTAGTTTATACCAAAACATATGCAGTTTTCGTGTCTGGAGTATCTGGATATCGCAAAAGACAGCTTCCAAACACATACCCTCTTTAGCTAATAATGATTTTCTTATAAATAACCAAATAATTATGCCAAAAAGCATAATATTTTGTTCAACGTCGCAACATGTCCCTCAGGCGGAAAATTCAAAGTAGGGTACACATAAATATAACTATATATATATACATATATATATAGGCTTTCAAAATGTGGACTTACCGAACGCCTATTAAGAGTACCGTGGACAGTCAGGGTAACCAATGAAGAAATATTTAGGAGAGTCCATACAAACCGAGAATTGTTAACTATTAAACGACGAAAAACGGCTTATCTTGGTAACATTACCAAGTAACCAGTTGCTGCAACTAATTTTGGAGGGGAAAATAGACGACAGAAGAGGAATTGGAAGAAAGCAGATGTCATGGGCAAGAAATATTAGACAGTGGACGGGAATAAGAACGATAGAAGAACTTGTCAGTGCAGCCAGAGACAGAGATCAATTCCAACATGTGGTCGCCAAAATCCATATTGAGTGGATAGGCAGCTTGATTGATATATATATATATATATATATATAAATATATATATATATATATATATATATATATATATATATATATATATATATATATGTATATATATACCTTTATTATATATATATATATATATATATATATATATATATATATATATATATATATAAATATATTATATATATATATATATATATTATATATATATATATATATATATATATATATATATATATATATGTTTCTATTATATTTTAGGAAAAAAACTCCCAAAGATATAAAAAGCTGCTTATCTTGTCAAAACATTGTCGTTTCTACAAAAACAAAGAGTGAAAAAAGTCACTATTTTTCCTAATTTGCTACTGAAGTCAACATTGTTTTGACGAAATATTGAGCTTTTTACTACAGAATGGTCATTATTGGAATTTGTTCCTAAAGTATAGTCGAAGCACCCTTTACCTTACTAAATTATAGGTTCCTAAAGACTCATTCTCCGTACGCTTTCAATATATATATGTATATATATATATATATATATATATATATATATATATATATATATATATATATATATTATATATATATATATATATATATATATATATATATATACATACATATATATACAGGGTTGCCCACCACATTCGCCTCGGTGTTTCTATGAGAAATGAAGAGAGTGGGAAAAAAAAATTTGTGGGTCTATGTGGAGCATATTCCAAAATTATTTTGAAACATACAGGCTGACCCAAAAAAAGATACATATCAAAGTTATAGTTTTTCTTATGGAACACCCTATATTTTTTTATATTTCTTGATACTATAGACCAAATAAAGGTAAGTTACTGTTATATTTTCTATACCTAAAACTAACCGTTGCTGAGAAGTTTTGAGATATGAAAAAATACGGACCATAATTAAAAAATTGTTCACACCATGTAACATGTAACGAGCTGCTTGTTGCTGAATTTACTGCTTAGCTGAAAGGTTAAAGTTAACTACCACACAAAAGATTTCTTTCAATATTGTACAGAGTGGTGAAAAAAATTGCATCAAAGTTTGGTCACATATTTTATTGAATAACTTCTCAAAATTAAATGGAAAATCCTGTGTTTGATGGCATATTTTGAGGCAGAATTAGATTTCCTTTAAAGCTGTAGCAGGGTTCCCTATACCTATCTCTCATGATTCTTACGCATCAGACGTTTTTATATTCTACTTATGAGTAATTTCTTTATCTTAAAACTGGAACATCCTATATTGTAATGAAAAGCTGAAAACATTTTTGAACTCATTTTATTTAAAAAATAACAAAGGTTAATATCAAAAGAATTATTATTTCAACAAATGCTCAAAGAGGTGCCCATTATTCTAGATGCATAAGTGAACTCTTTGTTGAAATGAGTGCTGAACTCTTATAACATGTTTTGCGGTATGGAACTAAACGCTCTTCTTATTCGTACATTCATATGCTGAGGTGTCGTTGGCAGTGTATTGTCAACAATATTTTTGATATATCCCCATAAAAAAAGTCGGGACTTATTAGTTCCGGAGACCTGGCTGGCCAGTTCTGTGGACGTCCTCGTCCTTTCCATCTATTTGGATATTGTCGATCTAACTCGTTTCTAGCACGTCTATCAAAGTTCTTGCCGAGGGTAAATTCTCATTTTAACTTAACATCAAAATGTAACATTCTTTCAAGAAAATACTAATTATAATTATTTTACCTGTCAAATATTTGTTCTTTCAAAACAATAACCAACGTCATCAAAGCCTACTATTATTGAAAAAAATAGTAGGATAGGTATAAGAAATCGTAACTTTAATTGGTAATATTGAAATGTTGTTTTTATTGACCCAATAATAATATTATTTTTGGATTTCACGATAAAGTCTAATACATTTACTAACAAACAGGGCAATTCAACATATTTCGTCTCAGTAACAAAGACAGGTGATCCTTCATTTTCAAGAAAGTTTCAAAAGTTTAGAAATGGCAATAAATTTGAGTTTATACTTGTGCCTGCATTTTGTTTGGGATACACCGTATTTGCAAAAATTTAAACTCGTGCTTTTTACAAATCTACGTGTTCCTTAATAAAAAGAGTTCAAAAACGCTTTTTAATTAGAATACAGGATGTTCCATTTTTAAGATAAAGAAATTACTCATAAGTAGAATATAAAAACGTCTTTTGGGTAAAAATCAAGTGAGATTCTTCGTCAAAATATGCCATCAAATACAGGATTTTCCTTTTAAATTTGAGAAGTTATTCCATAAACAATGTGTCCAAATTTTGATGCAATTTTTTTCAGCACTCTGTACAATATTGAAATAAAACTTTTATGTGGTAGTTAACTTTAACCTTTCAGCTAAGCCTTAAATTCAGCTACAAGCAGCTCGTTACATGTTACAGGGTGTGAACAATTTTTAAATTATGGTCCGTATTTTTCAATTTCTCAAAATTTCTCAGCAACGGTTAGTTTTAGGTATAGAAAATATAACAGTAACTTACCTTTATTTGGTCTATAGTATCTAAGAATATAAGAAAATATAGGGTGTTATAATATATATATATATATATATATATATATATATATATATATATAAATATATATATATAGAGACATATATATATATATATATATATATATATATATATATATATATATATATATATATATATATATATATATATATATATATATATATATATATATATATATCAAGGGAGGATCCAGGCAATTGTTTTGGAGGGGGACATGAGTCTGAGGATGTATTTGTAGCGTGAAAAAATTGCACCTCCTTTTTTGAAAAGTAAACTGCATGATTATCCATAATTCAACAACAAAATGGTGTAATTAAATTTTTTTATATAAAATTAAATTATTCATCAACTTTATTCAAAAATATTACATGTCAAATAAAACTCTCAATATAATTAATGAATGTTCTAGTACTGATATTTCTATTGTAAACGATAATTTGATCACATTTTACGAATAATAACAAGGTTTTTTTTTTTTTTTTTTTTAAATAGGTGGGACGTGTGCCCTCTCACACGCGCCCGACCTCCGTACAATTTTGGCTTCGTCAACTTGAACATTTAGCCATCAATTTACTATAATGAGGGGAACCACTTAAATCCGGACGCATACAAACACCCAGGAACACGGTGGGAATCGAACCCACCAACTCCGTCTACGAAGACGGCATAGCGTTACCTATACCGCTCAGCTACGGAGCCTCCAATAACAAGGTTGTTTCACGTCAAAAAATATATACCTAAGTATGCAAATGGTAAATGGGTAGAAACGGGAATTTGCGCTTCTCAACGCAGAACGTGGCCGTAACTTTGGTTCTACCCTACCTATCAACATTTTTCAATAGTCAAATGAAAGATTGAAAATTAAAATTTTATATAAGATTAAACGACAACGCCATAATTCACCCCAATTAGTGACGTGACAGCTTTGAGAGATATTTTTAAAATTTAGCACACCTGAAGACTTATTATAACGTCTATTATGACACCTGTCGGAAAACTTTTAATTTGACCCCTGAAACATGTAGATAAGTGCCCGAGAACCAAAGTTATACTGCCGTTTCAATAAGTAAATATCGTAAACTCCAATTTTTATCCATTACTCATTTGCATATATATAGATATATATATATATATATATATATATATATATATATATATATATATATATATATATATATATATATATATATAGGGTCCGAAATAAGAGCGCATTTTGTCGGAAATTTTTGACTCTTGCCTTTATTTTCAAAATGCCTCTAGCGATTTCGTTTAAATTTTCAGAGAGTATTTGCGATGTTCTCAAGCAACTGTCTAAAAAATTCGTTCGTGTTTAACTTTACCAGGACCGGACCTAGAGCAACTGTTACTATTTAAAAGGAAAAAGTGGTACGCACCTGTGTTTTTTGACGAATTAGAAATTGTTTTTCGATTCCATACTTAATTTTGAATAAAAAAGGTATG
This sequence comes from Cynegetis impunctata, assembly GCA_030704885.1. Lineage (NCBI taxonomy): Eukaryota > Metazoa > Arthropoda > Insecta > Coleoptera > Coccinellidae > Cynegetis > Cynegetis impunctata. The sequence goes on along the minus strand of JARQZK010003155.1, from coordinate 31,033 downwards.
TTGAGTTTTTCTTGTTAGATGCGAGGTTTACGAGATAAAAAATAAAAATCAATGTTTTGTTTGGAAACTGTCGTTGTTCGATAACCTCCACTCTGTTCATATGACAACGGAAACTAATTAATAATGAAGTTAAAAAGTTTATGTTGAAAAACGAAATCGCCTTAGGCATTGTGAATCTAGAGACAAAAATTCTAAATTGTCCGAAAATTTAAACACTTTTTATTTTTTTAACGAGATATTTGAGGATACATATACCTATGCAAAAAGTTGTCCTACTGTACTCTATCTACCATTATAAAATGCGCACTTATTTCGGACTCACCCTGTATATATATATATATATATATATATATATATATATATATATATATATATATATATATATATAAATTTATAAATTTTAAGGTATTTCAAATCGGTGTAACTTTTGTTCAAAAGGAGCTATTTAGTTATTGGGGTTCTTTAATGTCTTAAATCGAAGGTTTTGGTCTCAGCTATTTAACGGATTAACTTATAGATGATTCAGTTGTTAATGCAACGTAACCAAGAGATAATGTAGACTGCCTTTCTTAGTTTTTCACCTTATTATTTTCGCCTATTTTCAGTTACAAGAACGCGTAAAAACGTATTTGTTTCACAAACCCATATTCGATGTAAAATTTTGGGAGGATTTAAATATTCGCTCAGATTTACTGAAGAGTTAGACGTGAGATATTCGTGGAAATTCTCAAAAAATGGCGAAAAAGTTGCTGTAACTTTTTTGTAACTACCCGTTTGCGATGTTGACCTAGGTCGTCAACGCAATGTAAAAATTAAACGCAAGAGTGTATCGCCACGCTATATGATAATTGAATATAAACCTACAATACTCAGTCATTATTTTATGGAAAAAATTTGTAAAGCTTTATATTTTCATTATGCCATATCTGATTCCTATCGTAATCTGTTCTTTCATGCATATAACTAATACAAAATTATTTCGATGTTTCACATCTGACGTTTTCGAGTTGCTTGTACATGAATTAATGAGTACATATAATGCATTGGCGAATTGGTGATTGACTTGGCGGAGTGGGATCAGAAAGAGAAGGGATGGGAGAAAGGAAAGAAAGAGGGAGAAAGAGAAAGGTATACAATATTCGCTTGTCTTAACTAAAAGCGTGACTTTCGTCACTCAGTCTGGTCTCGCTTATTTTTCAGTTTGGTCCCGCAGCGAAATCCCTATCTCCCCCAAGCCTGCCGTAAGGTACTTTGTTCAAAAAAACATTTCAGCTTCAAATTGCAGATATTCCTTCAGAAAGACGGAAATCGTTAGGACTTAGTGAGGAAAACAATGTTATTTTTATGGTCGTTTATTTGAACAAGAGTTAAACTACTTACAATAATTTAAAATATAAATGTTCTCTAAGTTACAAATTTTTTTCGAACTGTTTCCCTTGTTCCCAATGCACGTCTGACGTCTCTTTCTTACTTCAACCGTTAGGTAGCTAGTTATTTGTTGAAGCAGGTATATTTCTCTTTTTTGTTGGAACAAAATGTGATTTTATGATCGTTTATTTGAACAAAAATCAAACAACTAATGATAATTTAATACCTGCCTGCTCTCTTGTTACATATTTTGTTCGAAAAAAAATATTCTGCTTCAACAAATAACTAGCTACCGTAACAGTTGAAGTAAGAAAGAGGTGTCGGGCGTGCATTAGAAACAAGGGAGAACAGAGAACAAAATTTGTAAGTAGAGAACAGAAAGATAAAGATTAAGTATTTAACTTTTGCTCAAATAAACTATCATAAAATTGAAATTGTTTTCCTCACTAAGTCACAACGATTTCTGTCTTTCTGAAGAAATATCCTCAATTTGAGGCAGAAATGTTTTTTCAATAAATATAGAGCATACCGTTAGAAAGAGCATTAAGTACAGAAGTTTTTAAAAAAGTGAGAAGCACTCAATTGTTGGTGCTTTTTTCAACATTGAATTTTAAAGTTGGTTTATTTTCACAAAATCACTAATGGAATAAAAATCCTCGTATGTGCCTTTGGTACTATCAGTTCCAGTGAAAACCATTAATTATGTGAACAACATACATTATATTGTGCTTATGCAAGCATTAATAAAAACCTCCTATGGTTCAAACGCGGGATTTTGAGTAATTTGAGAACAAAAATATAAAACATTTTGGGATCAAAGGATCCCAACAATATCCCAAAAAAATTTTGATTTTTCATGTGCTGAACACCCTGTATATATATATATATATACACACATTTAACGAGAAATTAAAAAATGATTTTTAATTCAAAATATCTCAGTGGTGTACTATTTTGAGATCAATACCCGTATGATGAAAATAAAATTCTTTGCATGTCAAAAAATGCGCAATAACAACCTTTTAAAACCCACCAAATTTCATTTGGACATCTCAACCATTTTCAGAGCAATAAATAAATAGTCAGTTTTCAAGAAAAAGCATTTACGAAATTTATATAGCAGACTATCATTATTTTTTCATGCAGAATCACTCCCTGTTTGTCTGTGTGTATATATATATATATATATATATATATATATATATATATGTGTGTGTGTGTGTGTGTGTGTGTGTGTGTGTGTGTGTGTGTGTATTTGAATATACAAATTTGCAGATTCCTCAATTTCTATAAGCTGCTTTCGAAAATTCGAAAACGCGTAAGCAGCAGAGCTCCGTCACTCAGTATTTTTCCCTCATTTTTGTTATTTTTACATATATATTCTTAACCCCCTAAGTCAATTTAATGGGGCTTAAACGCATGCAATTTTTACATCAAAATTGCGATGAGGAAACCTCAAATAGCACCTCCCTAATTCCCGATTTCATGTAAAAAGGTTCAACCTTCTAACTGAATTTGGAGTGGCTATAGATATGCGCAATGCCCGAAAATTTTCAAAAACGCTTGAAATTTCATATGACGGCAGTACAGTAAATCAATTGAAACCCCCAGTGTACAATTTTCAAACACACAATTAATTTCAGCTCATTTGGACTAACATTTGGAAATGTCAAACAAAAATCGTCCAAATGGAATGTAAATACCGCTTGGTTACTGCACGGTTGACTTTCGATACAGGATACAGTGCAATAGTCAATTATTTTCTGTGATGAAAATACACCCAAAAAAGTGCTGAGAAATATCGTAGATTATTTCAACAAAGGCAACATTTACCATTATATACAATTATTACACGATTGGAGCAACTTTCATTGTCTGTCGTTAGAAGAATTTAGTATGAAATTTGTGTCGATATTAAGAATACATCAAGGTGAAACACCAACACGAAATTCGTGTTGGTCTATAAGGGTTCCTCTGGATAAGAACGAACTAGCTAATTGATTAATATGGATATTTCGTTGTAATAAATTTGTAGTAAATTGATATTATTCACTATCAGCAGACAACAGAGGCCCTTTTATTTCATTATATGCTTTTGAGTTGTTCAGTTTATTCAAACAAGAAAATTCTTCAACTGTACTAAATATATTCCAAGTCGTAAAGAATTTCTATGCGATAGTTACAGAGCAATGTCATAAGAATTCTATAATAGTTCTAAAATGGTGTCTATTATAGAGCGTATAAGAACTTTTATACAATTATTTTGTTGCGTGACGTTATATTTACAAAACTTTAATAGGTTACATCTTTTAAAGACAAAATGCTTCTGTATCACTTTACATCATGGATACGCGTTAAAAATGATATGGACGCCATAATATATAAAGTACCTTCACCATTTATTTGAATTTTCTAGTAAGTTTGAAATCAAAAGACGAATAAATTTTAATGCGGAAGAAAAATTAATGTGAAATATGTGGTATATATATATGGTAATTTTTTAATGCGCCCTCATTTTATATTATTTTTCTACAATGTTAGAAAATAATTAGGTATTAAAAAAAATTATTGATAAATTTTGCCGCCAAATGTATAAAAAACAGTTAGAAATTAAATATACATCATATTACTGATATATTTGGCCTATTTATGTTTCCTATTGGTTTTTATCTATATTTTTCTTCTTTCTTTACAAAATGGCGACGAAATGGAAAGCTTATCTCGTACTTCCAATATGGATGCCAACTAATATGAATCTTTTGTGTCGATTGCAATGATTATAAAGCTAATATACTTCATAAGCAACTACTATAACTCGAATGTGTCTACTAAAATTAACAGTGTTGTCATGTTTTACAAGATTTCCCCAAGCTTAGTACAGGCAGGCTGCATTTTGAAAGAAAAAAATATATAAATACACAAACAATTTTTTCACAGAAAATTTCTCTGGTGATATTATCGTTATTAAAGCGGAAATTTGCATACAATATTTCCCAGTGACTTTTTTTACGAGTCAAAAATATTTCCAATATGTTTTTACTCGACTGTAGGTAAACTAAAAGGAAGTATTACGATTTTAGCAGTCTATGTATATGTGTATTTATGGGTGTGGATATTATAATATGTATGTTCTATGGTATCGCCTGAATTATTGGTACTATTTTGGAGATTGAGGTGTCAATCGATGCGTAATTATATCCTGGGCGACACATTAACTACTTTTTTCCGAAGCCAACTGTCACTTGGTATAACTTGCCACCTTGTTCGCCCTTAAAAACCCTATGGAAAATTTTGTATGCAAACTACGTATTTAATAACATTATGAACACAGAGGAATATCTAATTTGGTCTACATTTGAAATCTTCATCATTATTGTTGTGAAGCTCTATTAGCCAGTCATTTCTTTTTACTATAACTTCGTCATCTTCTTGGTTTTCTGTGTCGCTGTCTATTCTATTGTTTTGTTTCTCGATTAAGGTCTTTGGTACCTCAATAACTACACTATCTGTTTTTAATGCGGTAACCTGGAAATCCTTATTTGTAGCTTTGCTGTCATTTACGGAAATTCTATCACGTAATAAGTTTTCGCAAATTCTTTTCGTTTTCCTCCTAAATGCTCCACTTTTTCTGACTTGTTCCATTTACTTAAAGACATGGTTTTTATAACAAATGTCGTCTAAAACTTATACACAAACGAAATTCACTTTTAAAATGGCGTCAATTAAGGTATGGTTGTTCTGTAGTGCTTTTTTATGGAACAAAAATGGCATAGATTTAAACCTAATTACTCTGTAATTATTGTATAACAACTATAACATTACTCTCTATAACAACGTTATAGAGGTTTTTTTTATTAAGTTCGTTTGCAGCTTCCATATGCATAATTTGTTATTCGTAGCAAAATTGTCTCTTTGCAACACTTTATACAATATTTCTATAAAAAAGCTATAATCAACCACTACGGAGCAATTCTATAGGAGCTTCACAGGAGTTGGTATAGTTCTATAAGATACTTTTTTACATCGGATTTGGAATTATTTAGTTCTATAAGCACCATCATTACTGTAAAATTGTGCTACTATAGAAATTATTTATACTTTTCCTTTGAATGCTCTGTAATTATGTTCTAAGAACGTTCTTGCAATAAGAACAATTTAGCTTACGAAGACAAAATAGTATCATCTGCTCCACTTATACAACAACTTAATGTTCTAGACACAACTATGAAACCTTTACAGAACAGAAAAGTTCTTTTACTCTGAATTTATAGAAGCTTTTTGCTAGCTGGGTTATGACTTTCTAAAAGATGTAGGAGGAATTCTATTCGCTGTTGACGAAACATATTTTGAAAATTAATATATTGGTACCTATAAAACACTTGACTTGAATTCCACCATAATTATATTATGTGCTCAACATTTTTCACGGAATGTGTAATTTTGGGATATAAACACTTACTGTCCATTCATTAATGTTCAGTGAGTGACAGAGATCCTTCAGTATACGCTTTTTTGAGTCTTTTACATGTTCAGCTTATTCTAAAAAAAAAGTCCTCCAATTATATCAACTGTACTAAATATTCTCATTTTGTCAAATGGCTTAATCAGTTTTCCAATACTTCAAATGAAATTACATGGAAAAATTATTATATTCAATGATTGTTC
>JARQZK010003155.1:0-20000 GCA_030704885.1 Cynegetis impunctata | reverse complement strand
TTTACTTAAAGTAACCTTGCGGCTGTTCAATTTAGAGGTAGAAGAAACACTCGTAAAATATTCCAAGAAGTCATTGACAACCGTCACTGGATTTCCTGAAGGAAGTTTGGATTTTCTGGATCCAACACCTCTCAGTCTTCTTATTATATTCCAAGTAGGTTCTTAATAACATTATCATAGTATTTCTGATTTGAACTTTGAAGTGTCTCATCATATTCTTTTTTCTTTTATTTTTAAATAGATCTATACTCTGGCCTGACTCTACTAGCAGTATACAAACAATTAAGTTGATTTTTTATTCTTAAGATGGCAGGATCAGCTGGGACTTTGTTGCAAGTCCTGCTGGAAATCCTTTTTGTAATAGGTGGAAAATAACGCTCAAACATTGAAGTGAATTTGACAGAAAAGAAATCCCACATTTCATTGACACAATGCCGCAGAAGACTATATAGTTCATCCCAGTCTACCTCACGCAGTTCACTTTTAAATTTTTTTACATCGTCTATCTCATATTACGAAAGCTGATCGTCCCTTCTTCCAAATGATTACCTGTAGGTAAATCAAAACTGAAAAAAATTGCGAGATGATCAGAAAGATGTAGCTGTAGCATTTTTGGTAATATAGATTCAAAAATTGACATTACCGAGACAAGATTCTCTATAATTATATATATATATATATATATATATATATATATATATATAATTATATATATATATAAATATATATATATATATATATATATATATATATATATATATATATATATATATATATATATATATATATATATATATATAATACTGGCGATCAAATTTACAAGCTCTATAACACATAAACATAAACACGATTTCAAACTAATAATTATTTCCTATACTTCGTCAAAAATGTGTAATTTTTTATGATTTTTAAACGTCAAAAATAGGCTTTTTTTTGAACTTAATGCTAAGAAGAAAAAGAGATCAGAAAAGTACAGACCTACGTTATTTCATTCGTTTTTTATTCACTGTATTCCATCCAAATTAACTTCTCACAAAAATTATATTAATAGTAGAATTGCTGTTATTCTGTATGTTAATTCCAACGACGACTTTGATCATACTCGTAATAAAGCAAATGGGTTTTCTGGTATAATATTACAAGTACTATTGTTCTCGATCTCGACATTTTCGATTTTGTAGACATCGCCACTAAAAATACAGTTTTCAATTTTCAACCGAAAAAAAACGCAGGAAATTTCTATATCGAAATTGCGGCAGTGAGAGAAAACATTTCAAACCCACAAATGAAGAACCTTAAAAAAATATCAACCGAATTCAGAGGGAATGTGGAGTTGAGCAAAGCTTCACGGAAAAATATTGAAGCTACATTGAAAAAACTGTATCGCAGCGAGCTGCATTAGAGAAGCAGGTTTTCATAACGTATCCAGTTTAAAAAATCTATTCATTCATTCATGATTTTGTTTAAAATCCAAAAAAAATTGCCCCCTAATGTGTAAACAATACTCACTTCCTCCCCAGTTCGTCAACCCCCCAACCAATTCGTCCCAAAACCAATCGCATCCAAGATATACGAAACTTCGTACTTACAAACTTTCAACCCTATTGCTACAAAATTGTGCCCTTTATCGCTTGAACAATATTTATTTCCTTCTCCGGGGGGTCAACCCTCCAACCAATTCACATCGAAATGAAAACTATATAATATATCATACAAAACTACTTACCTACAAAGTTTCAACCCTATGGTCCCAAAATTGCGCCTTCTATAGTGTAAACAAGATTTATTTCCTCCCCTGGGGGGTCAACCCCCAACATATCCGCACCAAAACCAATTCCATTCAATATGTCATGAGAAACTACCTATACAAACTTTCAATCCTAATGCTTCAAAATTAGGCCTTTATCATGTAAACAAGATTTATTTCTTTCCCCAGGGGGTCAACCCTCAACCTATTCGAACCAAAACCAAACATCATCCAAGATATCTTCCGAAAATACCTACTTACAAACTTTCAACCCTATTACTCCAAAATTGTGACCTTTAACGTGTAAATCTTATTTAGATTTATTTCTTCCCCCGGTGAGTTAACCCCCCAACCAATTCGAACCAAAACCAATCCTATCCAAGATATCATACAAAACTACCTAGATAAAAACTTTCAATCCTATTGCTACAAAATTGAGCCTTCTGTCATGGAAACAAGATTTATTTTCCCCAAATGGGGGTCAACCCCCCAACCAATTCGATCCAAAATCAATCCCATCCAAGATATCATACGCAACTAGCTATCTACAAACTTTCAACCCTATTGCTTCTAAATCGCGCCCTTTATCGTGTAAAAAAGATATATTCAACCCCCTAACCAATTCGAACCAAAACCAATCCCATCCAATATATCATACGAAACTACCTATTTCCAAAGTTTCAGCCCTATTGCTTCAAAATTGCGCCATTTATCGTGTTAACAACGCTAAAATACATAAGCTCATACATACATACATATGAACATATTGGTGCCAAGCATCATAAAAAGTCATGAAACGAAAAACTAAGGTTCAACTTCGCTAATCGCACCCATTTCAATAAGCAGGTTTTCAAAGTGAAAACCTGCTAATAATGGAGGTTAAGGAAAAGAAGACCACATAACCACAGAAGACGTGTACTTCTCTAACTCGATCCACTTACCAAATTTAGAAGGTTGAGTTTCGGATATATTGTTCATAATTAATTTTCATATCCTTTGGTACTGATTTGACAATTTTCCGCTCATGCCTCTTCCCGCCACCCACTTCTCCAAAGTTTGGACTGAATTTACCCATTATTATTGGATATCCAATAACTGTGGGAATCACGGTTGCACTTTTCTGATGGCTGTAAAGTTGTCGAAACAAATCTTGCTTCTTGGATTTTCACCAAAAGTATCTTTCGAAAGTGAAAATGCTAATAAACTTGATAAAGATTCGATAACACATTATTTATCGATGATAAGCGCATATATTGAGATCATAAAGTTAGATAATTTTCCGCTTCCTTTTTTTCATGAAAACTGTTACCAAGTTATATAAAATGGAGAACATTAATCAACACACCAGTTAAATTTCAGATGTAGGTATACCTATATGTATAGATCCAAGCATTACAACCTCATTTCATTTTCAATCGTATTTTCTCCTAAAATAGGAGACTATTGCGCATTATATCGAAAACTCGATCGAATTTCAATAGTGAAATGAGAGAGTGAGTTTTAAATCCGTTATTCGCCTCCTGGGATTTTTTTAAATGTCATATCTCCATCAGCCCTCATCAGACCCAATGAGCCGAGATTTGGTATCTAGGGTTACTCTTAAAGCAGAAAAAACTATCAAAATTTGGTTAACATTTTTGCATCTCCAAACTTTGGGGAAAGGAGTAGCTGGGAGGTTCATGAGAGGAAATTTATTAAATCAGTGACGAGTGATGTGGACATTAATTATGAACAATTCCGAAATTCAGCTTTCAATGGGTTTTAGGAGAATGTGAGGACTTAAATAAACAGTTCTTGAAGGATATTTGCATCACCAAACCCGCACCAAATCAGGTTTGAAAATTTCTACGTTGATTAAGTTCATGTGTTTTGTCGGTTTTCGAGGTTTTGTGCATCGCCACAGCTTCTGTAGATTCAATTAGGATATTGAAATGCAAAACGTTATTTATGTTAGGAAAAAGTCCTGGATGTTTCAACTCTTGTGTAGGGATTGAGTGTTCCTCCGTGGGTTCCACAGTTCCTAAACATTTAGTTAGAGGGTTGAAAATTTGTACGGATTGAGCTGATGTCAGAGAAGTGGTGGTTCAACTATTTTTCTCAACCATCGCCATTTCAATGTATATAAGTATTTCTAAAATCGAATCATGAAAAACATACTTGTTGACCATGGTCAATTTCATACATTACATAAAGTGAACAAGGAAAATTCTTTAATAATTTAAAAATTATCAAACAGCCATCCAAGGGAGCTGGTTATACGTATTCCGCAACGCAAAATCTGCATTCACAATCTAACGGTGAACTATAGAAATTGTCAAGTCACCCCGACTAAAAATCTGCATACAGCTGTTTCGATCTTATTAGATCTCATCAGTGCAGCTTATTTGACTCGGAGTGAATTAATAAATTTCTTATTGTTCCCCAATACAAATCGTGGTCAGTAACACTGTCTGGATAACAATCCAGAGCCCCCTCCCACCAAAGATATTGGGAACCAACAATTCACCGCTCAGATCGAAAATGCAGAAAATCTTCGCGTAAACACGTACCTCCTGATATGAAGATATATACTCTACAACAGTGGTGTATATGATTCCAAGGCACACTAACATAGTGATTCAAAACCTTTGGATATACTCACGAGAGTGCGCACCGAAGATGCTAGCAGCGTAATATGCAAATTACAACAATTAAATCACTATGTGAATTTTCCTTGTTCACTTTATGTAATGTATATATTTCTCATTTTTCGGCTAATGTCCACAGCCACTCAAATTGACTAAGGGTTTAAGGATTTTTATCTGTTGAAGATCAAAAATGAGAGAAAATTAATGACGGAGCTCTGCAGCTCACTCTTCTTTCAATATAACATAGCTTTTCCTTTTCGCTATAGGAAATGAATTAATTCTATTATAAATCACTGATAAAATCCCTTTTCATCTACATAAAAACCCAAGTCGATAATAACCTAAAACCCCAAAGATTCAATATCAAGTCCAAGCTAAGAGACGTCTTGTAGGCAGAAACAAAGGCGGCAAAGTATAAAAAACGCGGTTTCTAATTAATCTGATGGCCGCTCGAACGAGTGCGGGGGACACTCTCGGACACACCCGTATATCTTATGCAGAAGACAATAGCCGACCCATTAGGCAAATGAAGATAGCCGCTACATGAGCTTTTTGCACCGCCTATACTGAACTACATACACTCGGTGTCGGTGCGGTGCCAACGATGATAAACGACTCGATGTTATCTGTTGCGTAGAGTGCGGTGGTGACGATGCCAGTGGAGCAGATTATTTCGTATTGTTTTATTTTCGTGCAAAGTATCTTTGAGAAATATACTAAGGTGTGAACTGAAAATGTTTGTAAAAATAGGAGCAACAGATTGAAATCGTTGATTTTATAATTGGTTGTAAGAAATAGACTTGGAGAAAAACATATAATAAGGTCCTTGCGATCGCTTTTTAGTCTAGTGCTCTAGTGAAGTATGCAAAACATTCAAATTCACTGATACTCAGTGCAGTTGTGCTTGCAAAGTTCGAATCCACACTCAATCCATCTTTTATTATTCCTATTTTTATGTTCCAAGTCTTAAAAAAAAAAAAAAAAAATATATATATATATATATATATATATATATATATATATATAAGATATATATATATATATATATATATATATATTATATATATATATATATATATATATATATATATATATAAAATGTATTTATATATTTTGAAGTTGCAGTCAGAATACGTGTTTTCAAAATTTATATAACCTCAAGTTAGTAAGTAATTTTTAACTTTATATATATATATATATATATATATATATATATATATATATATATATGAAGTGTATATAGTGAATATTATTATATATATATATATATATATATATATATATATATATATATATATATATACGGGGTGCCCCATTTAAAAAAAAGTGTCCACCCTCAGTAACTCAATAACGAATCAGAATTTGTGAAAAGACTCAGACAGGTCGATTTTTTATGACAGGGAGACATGATCTGGGATACAAAGCTTGTTTCTACTAGCAACCCCCTGGAGAGGGTTGCAACCCCATCAGGAATTTGAATAGGGAAAGTGGGTAGTTTTGTAGCACAAATGTATGCATGAATTCAAATTTGTATGAACCTGCAGTTTGTGTTCTTATGAAGTGAGTATTCACAAAGTTACAGAGTGTTTTTTATGATGGAATTATGGTACCGATAAAACTATATGAAAGAGAGATGTTCTAATTGATCGTATAATTTCTATTGAAATAGAAAAATATTTTTAACAAACAGTATTAGTGAAAATTTACCACAAATTCTCAAATTTCTCACCGTTAGATTGCATGCAGCGATAAAACCGTGATTATCTTTTGTTCCAAGACGAAGCAAAAACAAACAATGAGAAGTGTAAAATGCCTTTTTTCTCTTCATGCTTATCAGAATGCACTGCCAGGCCATACGCAAAGGGATTATTGCTTTCAGAAAATTTCGTTTCAGTTTCTGTATTGCAGAATTATAAGAGGTGCGTTTTATCAGTTCTAAATAAAAATTACAAAAAGGTTTACACGTTGGAGGAAAGAAAGGAAGTGTTGAAAATTTATTTCCAGAATAATGACTGTGCTAGGGCTACTGCGAGGATTTTTAATGAACGACATCCTGATAAAAATGTTTATCATTCATTTATCACTCAGTTGGTAGATACATAAATTTGAGTTAACAGGATGAGTTGCAAACAAAAAACATGATCGCACTCGTACGCCATGCACAGACTCGAATTTGAATATTCCTATGTATATATATATATATATATATATATATATATATATTTATATATATATATATATATATATATATATATATATATATATATATATATATATTATATATATATATATATATATATATATATATATATATATATATATATATATATATATATATATATATATATACAATATATACTACATAGGAAAAACCAATTCTAATAATTATTTGTAACCATCTTTCTATTTACCCCTTCTACACAATTTGTCATTTCTTGTATTTGATATAACAGAGATTGATAGTTAGGTGGCCATTAGCATCTGAAGAAGGTGAAGTTCCACCGAAACGTGCGTCATGCTTTATTTTTTTTTAATAAATGTGTAAATTGTTATTATTAACCATTGTTTTAAGATGTTTAATTTTACACCAAGTATCGGCCCAGCCAATCCAAAATATGTATATATATATATATATATATATATATATATATATATATAAATATATATATATATATATATATATATATATATATATATATACCTATATGGAAATATATTTTGAAATATATCTAGGACAATTATCTGAAAAACAAATTGTCACGAAATACATCATCAAAATTTTGATCTTTCAAAAGTTTTGAGAAAATCTTAAATTTCGTAAGTAAACGTTAACTTGTTAATGATATGGCTTTTCATATAAACATCAATAGTTTGTTATTGCTAAGAAAAGATAAATAACTAAAAATACAACATTTTATGCAAAAACAGTTCCAGTACCTAAATATTAACAAACATAAACAGACAATATGAAGGTTTTATAGTAGGCTTTGGCTTCGTTCATTAGAAATGTGCGATCTGTCACACAAAATAACTTTGTTGGATTCAGTAGATAATGTTTTCGAAAGGTTTATTTACGCGATAGAAAAGTTTCGTGATCACACAATGTAGGAAGTAAAACAAGACGAAACAACAGCTTCTGATTAGTCCAATCGAGATAGCTATCAGACACAACAAATCACGTCTCATGAAGGTGGGTGTACGAAATCAGACTTTATGCGGCCAATATATCAACGTAGCTCATGGCCAATCGCAAAATATGGCAATACTGCCCGATTATTACACCGGCACAGCGCGGTGTTGCGCCTCCGGGCGCTCCTGATTACCTCAATCATTCTAATCGAAGATTACTGTAAAAGCAGAGAAAGATGGGGTCGCGCATGCGTGCCTACCTTCACGATTGAAATTTAATTTTTCACCAGAGGCCATCGATATTATAGTCTCCGCATATTTCAAAGATAATATATCGCCTTGATGTTCCTAGTGTATATTTTTGACAAGTTATACTTTAAGATATCTTCCAACCGCAGTAATTGAATATAATTAAAAAACTCGAAAAGTTGGCAATAATGAGAGGCCGGTGGAATATTTCGAGAATTGTAATATGGATTATTTTATGAGAATCTTAACTCAACTAATGTATTTAGTAATCATGTTGGGATATTCTGGTCTGCATAAAATTTACCCTTCTGACGAATTTTATTTCATGATATAGATGACCGACAGACGCTGTCCTGCCAAATTTAAATTTATTTGTCTGTGATGGTTATGTGAATTCCTGAAAACCTATTGAAAATATGTTAACGAAATAAAAATGCGGAAAACTCTAATTTCTGAAGGATGGTTGTAACAATTGTTAACGATTGTGGCCATGGATATTCAATTTGAGTAGAAGTACATTCAAAAGTATGCCAATTGGAAATTTTACAACGATATTTGCCCACTTATAAATAAGAATGAAAATTAAATAGCTACATGTTCAGACAGATCGCGAAACAACACAATAGTAAAAACAAATGAAATTACATTCCAGTTTGGACTGTATGAAAACATTTTTCCAGATTTTTGCCAGATCTTCCAGATTTATTTGTTTCAATTGATAACATTTATTTGATTTCCATCCTGGTGACATTACGAACCGAACAAAAAAAGAATCAACTAAATATGTCGCTCCTGTAGTCAGTTATGATCGAAAATGCATCCAAAAATTATGATTTCTGCAGTTGGTTCGAGTTTTCCGGTCTTGCTTGAAGTTTTCCAGGACCATAACGATTACAAAACAAAAGGATTTACTCATTTTCATCATTCGAATTATGAGTGGTGGTCTTTAGTTTATACGGAAATCCCATAGAAAGAAGCACTTTCAGTTTTCAAACTCTTCTTTGCTTAAGGAACTTATTCGGACTATTAACAACGTTTTTTAGGAGAAATTAGGCATATGCCTAATGGCATGTAAAAAAAATTGAAAGTGAATCACCTAAGAGCACTCTTAGGTGATTCACTTTCAATTTTTTTTACTTTTTAACCGGAATTTATCATGACATAAATGCATGTAGATCTTCATGCGCCAATTCAATATATTAACTACAATGTTTAATGAAGACAGAGAGTTATATACATGAAATAAAATTCAATCTAAACAAAATACTTTTAAATAATTTAATTGAGTAGCCAATATGCACTGCGTTGAAGAAAATTTATTGTCAACAGATCTCCATAATCCTCTACAAAAAGGCTGAAGAGTCTGGCGTCAGGCGCTTTTTGGTTCTGTGTCTTTAAAAGGCATATACTTTTAATTTATTACAACAGTTAAACCCCATCATGCTTTTCAAATAATGACCAAATCTTAAGAAGTGCCAAGGTTATTGAACAGTATCTTTTTAATATACAATGAAGATAAATTATTTACGAGGATAGAATTAATATCCTAAGAAAATATTTTCTGCATATTGCGATATAACATCAAAATGCATTTTAGACACATATGTTTTTTTAAATTTGTTTTTCGACACTTATATTATAAAAGGGTAAAAAAGCATCTTCGATGCTATCGTTTATCTTAGATTTTATATCTTATATTTTATATCTCATATTTTTCATTTTGTATCTTTTATCTTATGTCTTAATTGTATATTTTATGTCTTTTATCTTATATATTATTTATTTCAATTATCTATTACTTCACTGCCTAACAGGAAAATTTCCCAATGACAAGGTAGGAAAATATGTAGTATTAAATTTGAAAACGATCAATATAACAAACATAACATATTTTTGATATTTAAAGAGCTTACAAATATTAAAAACGAAAAAGTACAAATAAATGTCAAATACCTTCATTTACAACACATAGCTAAAATCAATTGAAATTAAAATCATAATTACACAGTATAATAAAACGGCATTAGGGAGTTGTAGTGAAGAGGATATTATGTGCTCTTAGCGGCGATGGCTCAGCGGTAGAGTGGTGGACTGCTAACCGCAAGGTACCGGGTTCGATCCCCGGGCCATTCCAACGAATTTAATCGCCGCTCCGTGTTTCGGAAGACACGTAAAGATGGTGGTCCCGGCTACTTAGTAGTCGTTAGGTCATGTTAGAGGCCATTGCGCGACCTGAAAACTTTAACACAAGACTTACCACCACAATTCACACGAACTTTACTTTACTTTTTACTAGGGGTAAATGTATTGAATTGTCTGCGAATTTGTGGAATTGTGGTATTGAAGATATCAAAGTTTCTGCTATAGTTATTATGAGTTCTGCACAACATGGATCGGTGAAAATTGAACTTTGTTTGTTCGAGCTCTTGGCAGAGAAAAGCTCAAAATTCTGTCGCGATGACATGTTGAATATATGATAGCAGTCAATCTGGTGATGTAGTCACTCACAGAACAGAAATACTAGGGAGAAATAGTTTCTCCTGTGGTACAACTGCATATTGAACATTTCCACTAAATTGTCTTCTGGGTAACCCTGAGGAGGAAATGTGCCATGAATTCTCAGAAATCTTCGCTGAACTCTTTCGTGATCTTCAATATGTATATTATCCTCGAGTGGCCAAACTACACAAATATATTTTAATTTAGACCTGACAAAAGAGAAGAATAATGTTTTAAGAGTATGTATGTTAGTTCGAAATTCACGGCTCAGTCGGGCAATGAATCTGAAGGTCTTGGTTGTTTCTGTAATTATAAATTCGTAGTGTTTGGTGAATGATAACTTATTGTCTAAAGCTATCCCCAAATCACAAAAACAGTCAGGTCTATTAAAAATTGTTCGATTTATTATGTAGTTGACAGAATTGGATTGGTTTTCAACGTAAACGAGAATACCTGACTTTTGGCGATGTTCAGAGCATGTTTATTTAGGTTACACCATGCGATCAAGGTCCTTTTAGAAGTTTAGACAGTCGTCAATTAAGTTTATGCAGAAAAGAAGTTTGAGATTATCTGCATATAGGAGTGCCATGTGCATATTTCAAGGTTTAAATGACTTCTTCCTCAGATTAGATATCGATTATTGGATATATAATTTTTGATTAATATATTACATCTTATGTCTGAAGATTCGATTTGAAAAATTCTTTCACCAATATTTAGAATGGGCTTCCAGAGTGGATATAGGCTATATTATCCCGTTAAAATGAAAATGCCCTACGTGACGACCAATTTTGCAACTGAAGTTGACAAAAAAACGGTATAGCGAATGTGTTTTTCACCTCTATGTTGAGGTTAATAAAAATTCCACAAGGAAGATGGTCAACAGCTAGTATTTTACCAATTTGTGTATTAACCTTAACTCATAGATATATGTCATCGTGGTCTCCGTAAAAGCAGCGTTCTTGAAAAACGCATACCCTTGACGGTTTTTTCGTGGACTTCAATTGCAAAACTGGTCGATACGAAAAGCCTGCTTATTTTAACGGGATAATAATATATAGCCTACGTCCAACTTGAAAGTACAATGTAAACATTGGTGAAATAATTCGTATGAGAAGTTTTTGAGATAACATTGTTCGGACAAGAAGTTTAAAATATGATTTTATGGTAGTGTTTATTAAAAAATCAAAAATATACTCTTAGGTGTCAGCGGATCAAGGCGCTTACGTTTAAGAGATAGGTATCGCAAATCGCAGTCTATTGATCGGCGCGATACACACCATACGTATCTGGAATTGTACAGAATTATTCGCCGCGGGCACAGTCAGTAAAATATAATTTATTAATTTAATGATCAAATAAGTCCAAGTTGTCTGGAAAAACATTTCTTGAATTATCAAAATTGGACAGTTGCTGAATAATATGCAGTATAAAACATATGAGTGTGAAGTGTCGAAAGAGGCAATTATATTCACCCCCCTGTCCCCGATCTGATAAGGAGCCGTTCGATGTGTATAATAGGAGAGACCACAATAATTCGTTCTTACCAAGCTAGTTAGTCGAGTATGTTAGGTACGCTGGCTAGTATTTGGGAGGTCTCGGGTTCAAACCCCGGGGCCGACTGGTCTGCCAAGAGTTTTTCTCAGAGGTTTCCTCATGGTAATGTAAGTCACTGCTTGCAAACTTATAAGGCAAATGCTGGGCCAGTATTAATCCTCTGAACCCTACCCACACTTCCTATGTTCCATAAATATCCCGTCTCACCTATCATTAATGCACTTGTACATACAAGTGTATCCTCTGATCTGGCTGAAGGAGTTAATCCCAAACTCAAGCTGCCCGCCTCCCTGACACATACTTCAGGGAGGAATGAAACACGTGTGTTTCCTTTTTTTTAATTCGTTCTTTTATGTTCCACTTCCGTTCCGACCAACATTTTCGCTTCTTCCTTGAGGATATCGCCCTGATACACTGTTTTATTCATGGAGCACCGTCGCCGCCCTGTTATAAACCTTGCAAATACATTAATCTTGAACGCTTTACTTCCAAATTCACATCGACCTAAAATTTATGAACTTATTATTGGGTTTCAGATGAATTGATTTCACGTTCATTTGTTGGTGAGTTGTGTAATCAAAAGATGATATACCACACATACAGTACCAAAGGACACATTACATATATATATATATATATATATATATATATATATATATATATATGTATATATATATATATATATATATATATATATATGTATATATATATATATATATATATATATATATATATATATATATATATATATATATATATATATATATATATATATATAGGGTGTTATTAAGTGTGTTTATTAAGGGTCAGATATTTTAGAGGATGATTCCTCAGTTATTTATAAGGTGAAATGTTCATATGAGCATGGGTCTGCAAGGTCTCCATTTTTAAGATACAGGTTGTTGAACATTTAATTTTATTTTTGAAGTGACAGCGGGGACAGAAACATTGGAATTATATTACTAGCCTACTTGACGATCCAAAAAGTGATAAAACATTGCCGGATGAACCTCCTAGCCTACTTGATACATTTATTTACAAAGAAAAGAAGATTGGATTATCGATTAATTCAAGTCAAAATATTTTGAAAACGGCTGCTTGTAGCGACTTTTTTACAAGCATAAATTTGTCACGTTAAAGTGAAGACGAATCGATTTTTCTTCTAGATTTTTCTTAGAGAAATTACAATTAAAGGTCAAACTGAGATCAGATTTGAATTTCTCATTAGAAAATCCTCAAATACGAATCTTCGCCCAAATACCGATATTATTTCAAAAATTATTTACGAATAAAAAAATAAAATCATATTTCTAACTACCTGTATGTCAAAAATAAAGGCTTTGTGGACCCATGCTTATATGAACTTATCATCTTATAAATAACTGAGGAATCGTCCTGTGAAATATTGGACACTTATCAATAACACCTTGTATATATATATATATATATATATATATATATATATATATATATATATATATATATATATATATATATATATATATATATATATATTCATCCAATACTGTTGATTATATGCCAAACTTTTAAAATATTTTCATTTCTTCATCAGAGCTTAGAATGTCGTTTAAAACTGATTCAAGAACATTTGGATATTCGAGTATTATTATAATAAATCCTCCTGTTTCACTGTTCAAATTAATCCTTATACACACACTAGACGATATCACACCAATACATTATTCTGTCACATGCACCAGGTACTTTGCGAGGAATTTCAATAATTATTATCAATGAGAGATACTAATGCATATCAATTTCCGTCCATCTAGAGACCATGCCCTATTTGACGATACGAAAAACTCCACGATAAGATTCGTTATCCTGGTTAATTTTGTCCAAAATAAGAAAAAATCATACGACACAAAAAATTTGCCCTTTGGAGGGTTATTCTGTCCACTAGAAATGTCGGGCCACTAAGAGTAGCTTTTTATTAGAAAGGCCATGCTAAGACTTTGCCAACGATGTATATATTAGTAGGATTAGCATCTCGTAGGAGCCAAACGGGTTATATTTGTGGTTCTTTGAAAACACTCTAATGCTGGAAGTTCAATTCGAACAATTTGAAATCCTATTATAGTCCTACTCTCCACCTGATCCTACATTTTAATATAACCTGTATTACTGTAGTCGATGTTATTAATCTAAATGGTGGATTGAGAATTAATAGATTTTCTGAGAGAGCTATTCCTGTAATCCTTCTTAACAGTGAAACATATTGCATCAGAATATACATATGAACAAGTGGCTTTACTACGGCACTAAAATAATGCAGTCAAGTCGAATATTCAAAATTTAAATTTATACTTCCAGTTTATTCGATTTCGGAATGACAATATAGTTTTTTGCATTTAAATATCATAACATGAATGCTTTCATCAGGTTATAAAACCCCTTCAGATTCTTCTTGCTTCGCTTTTTTTATCGTGGTTATTACGAAGACCGATATAATTGCATCTCCGGTTTCAAGCGGGATAATTATACATCTGGCATTATGAATTAACAGTATAAATTCTCCTTTCGTTGGGCCATTATTGTATATGAAAATTGCCTTTTATAATCAAATTAATTGGAACCATTTAGAAAGATACTTTCGAGAATTTCAGCTAATGTACCTCGATTTTAAATTTAATTAATTATTTTGATGGTGCTATTGAGCTGATAATTATAACCTACGATATTTCGTAAATTTGTGTTGAAGAATATGATTATATGAATAATCAATATCAGAATATAAAAACCAAACAGAAAATTTACGATCGTTTGTACCTACATACAACACAAATGTCTGAGGATATTTTTATAAGTAGACGTGTTTTTACCTGTAATCAATTAAAAAAGCTTGTACAAAATTCATAGTTTAGAATGATATTCAAAATGTTAAAAAACTTATTTGTTCGACAAAAAGAAGTAGACCGAAATACCAAAAATATTCTATAACAAACTGTTAATTCGTCAAACTTCCAAAAAAAATGTCTCGAAAACTCGAAAAATATAATTAAAATAAACTTTTGCAACCACTCGAGTACGCATGCCCGGTTTGGTATAGCTCAGCGCACGCAAAACAAGTTGATGTCGCCCTCAACGAGACAAACAGAATCATCACCGGATGCTTGAAGCCGACACCCCTGAACAAGAACCACCACCTAGCTGGCATCGCTCCCCCTGACATCCGTAGGGAAGCATCTGCACTCAAAGAACGACACCCCCTACACGGTCTCCAACCGGCCCCTCAGCGACTAAAATCAAGGCGAAGCTTCCTGAGATCGACAGAAGATTACCTGGAACCTAAAACCAGAGTGGACCTTTGGGGGAAGACCTCAAACCAACATTGGATGAAGCCGAATGAAGAACTGGCACCAGGAGGCAGTGAAAACTGGGAAATCTGGAAGGCGCTAAACAGACTGCGGACGGACACGGCGAGATCGAGAGATACCCTAAATAAGTGGGGCTACCCTGTGGATTCCAATCTCTGCGATTGCGGAGAACTGCAAACCACGCAACATATGTACACTTGCCCACTGTGCCCTGCTAGATGTACTATAGACATAGAGGACCTTGTGGCAGCGAAACCGAACGCAATTGACGTCGCCCAATTCTGGGCAAAAAAGTTTAGCTTTAGTATACTTATTATATAATTTATGATGCTTCTGACACGAATAAATAAATACCACTTTGATTTACTACAGCTCCACAATCACATTTTCAATATCTTTTTTAGGTATTTGTACCTAAGACAAGGTCTCATAATTTTCTCAACTTATTTCCTTGCACGCCAACTCAAGAAGTTAAAAATATTGTTAAGCGATATCTAGAGATGAAACCAAATTTAACAACTCAAGCAGTCAACGAAACAATGTCTGCCTTAAACTTATGTTTGAAACAGAGTTATTTCAAATTTTATAATATATTATACAAACAAGAAGACGGATTGCCCATGGGATCACCGTTATCGCCTTTGTTGAGTGAAATTTTCATGAACTTAGAAGAAAAAATTTTCTATTCGGATAATAATTTAATTACTAACGTTTCATTATGGAGGCGTTATGTAGATGATATTTTTTGTATTTGGACCAGTACAGATAGGCAGTCAGACAATTCCCTTAAATATATTAATACACTCTACAACTCGATTCAATTTATAAAAGAAGTAGAAAACGAAAACGGTACCTTGAATTTCTTAGATGTTCAGATTGCTAGGAATTTGAATTCTCTTACTTTCAACATTAATAGAAAACCAACATTCACAGATACTTTAATTCATAGTGATAGTAACCAACACCTTTTAATAGAACTCAGTACTTTTCATTCGTTCATGCATAGGTTGTTCACTATTCCATTATCGGAAACAAATTTTCAAACCGAAGTTAATACAATTAAATTATTAGCCACCAATAACGGTTACAGTGAAAGTCTTATCGATAAGCTCATTGGGAAAAAACGAATAAAGTATCTGTTGCATTCAATATACCCCACGCAAACTTTTAATGAAAAACAAATATACTTCCCAATAAATTATGTGCCGAATTTGAGTAGCAAAATTTGTAACTATCGAAAAATAACGTTAAAACAATTTGTACAAATAAAAGAAACTTGAAGTCATTCTTGGTCAATAATAAGGAAACAGTTGTGTTTACAAAATATTTAGCGACGAATGTCCTGCTTTCTATATTGGACAAACAGGAAGGAATATAAACATTCGTGTTGAAGAACATAAAAATTCAATTTTACAAAATAAAAATACCACTAGCTTCTCCGAACATTGTATAAAATTTAATAATTTCCTGGATTTCAACAAAACCCAATTGTTAAATTCAGGTAACAAAGGAAAGCGCCTTGACCTTCCTGAAATTGTCGTATATATATTTTATAGTCAATTACCCCTTGTAAACGAACAAATTGATTTTCAGGTTTGATAATAAGTTCATAACTCGAAACATGTCGAATATTCGTTACTGTTGAATACAACAGTATCTAAATATTTTTATATAGTGAAACATAAGCCAAGTGTGTTTTCTTTTAAAGTTTATACTTTATTCATAATTTGCAATATATCTATTCATTCGATAGCAATTCGAATTACAGGTAACTCCGCAAGGTTCATCCAACGGGGATCCCCTTCAGCTCCATGCCGAACTTCGAGCATATAAAAATAAAGAATCCATCTTGCATCCCTATCAAAAAAGGCAATCTACCGGCTGATTTTCTTCCAATCGCTCTCCAAGTCTGCCTCTAATTTTCAATATAAAATTTTTATGTATTGATCGAGTTTTTTAGATGTGGAGGCGTTGTTGATTGGGGTGGCGTATGTGCGGGGGGTTTGAGTGTGTTTGTGCGTTCCTTATCTGTCACCCCACCGGACATCGTCGCTCATGGATTTTTAATATACTTATATCGACGCTTTTATTGTATCTCACACGACGTGATTATCATATGGAACGCAATTATGTTACTGTGACTGATATCGACCAGTTCTATGTTCAAATGTTTAAAATAGTTTATTTTTTCCAGTATTCGACCAAACATTTACTTGTCCTCATAAGTGCTGTTGCGTTATTTCGATTAAAATTATATAAGAACGAGATTCCCAGGTATTCCGTTGAATTTTTGCAAATTTAAGTTTCGAATTCAAATTGCACTAATTTCCTGAGATTGAAAGACATTTTTTTACTCAACTGTCTGGTTTAAATATCGTGTTCAGGTAAAAACTTTATTTTTACCGAAGACACCTGGCTCAAAACACAGGATAAGGTGATTAAACATCTTGATAGGATTGCTATAAAATCATTGTTAAATAGATTATTGCTCAATATTAAAAATTTATGCCATCCAAAAGGTATTGAAATAATAATAAGAGGAATTTAGTTTATTATTCTATATACTTCTTGACTGTTGTAATTTGTTGTGGTATGCGGATTTTGATTATATTCTCAAAAAAACTGAATATCTAATTTTCACATTCGGTAGACTTGAGGAGATCATGAGATCTGACACCCGTAAATTTATGTTTTTTCATGGTGTTATTTATTAAATATGGAAATATTTCTTAGGCTGGAACGTAGAACATTACATTGGACATTTCAAAATAGGCTTGTGAGAGGTATTATTAAAAACTAAAATAATTTTTGATTAATTATCATTTGAATTTGAAGCAAATGTTTATATATAAATGGCATCAATGCCACTAGCAATTTTGAAAGATATGTACATTACATCCCACAGTTGGATAAGAAATAGGAGCATACAATTGCTTAATTTGAGGGATACTATTAGCAATATGATGTTCTATGTGGCTGCTATTCGTACTACCTAATGTATTAAACACATTAAACCTTAGAAAGTATGTTTGAGAACGTAAGCTAAAAGACTGGATAAACAACAATTATTAGCGTGGGGAGTTCGTCGTCTCAATTTTGTAGGAACTGCTTGATATATATATATATATATATATATATATATATATATATATAAAGATATATATATAAATACCAGGCTTTCATTTAAAAACTTGCCAGCTACGTTATCTGCGTGAAGAGACAGATTTGTGAAAATCGCCGAAACATGTCAACAAATTTATTGAGGGGGAACGTTTTCTACGCAAAACTGGACTGCGTCCCCCCTTCAACCTCCTAACACCCAGAGCTACCACCTCAAAATTTTCAAAGGAGACAAGGGGTCCAGTGATACATAATTTCAAAGGGCTGTTTAATCTCTACATTTTGCCGTCCTACTTCTTGAATATGACCTCATTATTGCAGAATATCACCCATTTCAATGTTTTCAAATGCATTTTCATCACTAGACACACATGCTTGATTACCTACCTTTTTATGACCTTCCAAGACTAATTTGATTGTCACCTTTTAGGATAAGTACTAGTTACCGGTTACCGGTTCCTCAGTTTCACTGTCACTGTCTGTTAGAGATTGAACAGCCCTTTAAAATGGTATAAATATATCACATTTGGCAATTACTGTGATCACTCTACCCCCCTGTCTCATTTAAAAATTGGGTGGTAGTTCTGGGGGTTAGGGGGTCCAGTTTCACGTGAATAGGTATCAGCTTGCTTATTTCAAATGCGACACCCTGTATATTATTACATTTTTCGATTCTTCACAAAATTCTAGATAGATTTTATATATAATGTCCTATACCTATCTTCAACTGTTTCGGAAATATTTGAATTTATTTGTCAAAAACTACGTATGCAGATCGAGTAATAATCATATTTTTCTTCAAAAAAAACGGTATTACTGCCCAATAAAGATAAATTTCCTAATAGAGGTGGTTCTGTTTTAGCGTAAGATGAATATTATTTTGACATTTAATATACAGGGTGCTCAGGAAAGTATTATAAAAATGGATGTTAAAAAACTACGAAAAGTCCATTTTTTCAAATGAATATTGTATATTTTTGCTGCTCGGTATCCGCAAAAAACCAAGCCATCACCAAATAGGTATGGTTAAATTTTCTGCGTATTGCTTTTGACAGATCCAACATTTATAAAATTTTGTATTATATTTTTAACGGTACCTATTTGGTGATGGCTTGGTTTTTTGCGGATACCGAGCAGCAAAAATATCACATGTTCTTGTTATCACTTTATTACACTCTCCATAAATAATAAACCAATTCAGGTAATCTTCGTTTGTATAATTCAAACGACTTGGCATGATTGTGTTACTATATATAATAATTTTTCGAATAATGACATCTCTTTGGAATTTGTTTCCATGGTAACCTGCCGAGAACAAATATGGCATCACACGCCTACTATTACAAAATTTCAGGAAATCTTTTTTTTTAACCAGAAACCATTAATTTGCAAATATTTCGAAAACTATAACATTAGGAATAGGCGACCTTTCACAAAGTAGCCCTTATTTTTGATACTGAATCGAATAAAATAATAAAAGTTGTAGGTATTCATTTGAAAAAATGGACTTTTTGTAGTTTTCCAACATCCATTTTTGTAATACTTTCCTGAGCACCCTGTATATTAAATGTCAAAATAATATTCATCTTACGCTAAAACAGAACCACCTCTATTAGGAAATTTATCTTTATTGGGCAGTAATACCGTTTTTTTTGAAGAAAAATATGATTATTACTCGATCTGCATACGTAATTTTTGACAAATAAATTCAAATATTTCCGAAACAGTTGAAGA
>JARQZK010003154.1:5000-41685 GCA_030704885.1 Cynegetis impunctata | reverse complement strand
AAATATTCACAATCGTCAAAATATCAACAAATGACATGCCTACTATGAGAAGGAAAATGGAGAGTATAGGAGCAATGAACCGATTTTAAAATCGATTTTTCATTATAATAAAATAATTTTTTCGTGAAAAATAAAATCTTGTATGCACCACGAGCGTAACTAGATCCTAACGCCCATCCGGCTTTAGGATCTATATAACGCACTTGGTACATAAATAACTATTATAAGACTAGGGACTTCAAAAAGGGAATCACTTTAACATGCTTAAATTATTTTATTTTTCACTTGTATATTATACGTTTATTTCACCTTGGATACGGTTGCTATAAACACACTCATTATGCCCTAGGCCATTATGCCCGCATTTGCGGGCATAATGGATTAAAAACGCCCGCTTATTGTACTAGGAGAAATGAAGCAAATTTCATTGATTAAATACTTCATAATCCTTGTCGTATAAGGGCGGCCGCACATTTACTACAATCGGATCCGATTGTCTGAAACGATTGTCGGATC
Source organism: Cynegetis impunctata (assembly GCA_030704885.1). Classification (NCBI taxonomy): domain Eukaryota; kingdom Metazoa; phylum Arthropoda; class Insecta; order Coleoptera; family Coccinellidae; genus Cynegetis; species Cynegetis impunctata. The sequence continues at coordinate 41,169 of JARQZK010003154.1, read as the reverse complement.
AGGGCATCTGACGCTCAATTTCTTATACTTTTATACGATCATATCGCACACCTACGATCCGATATCGGATCGGACGTCCGACTCGGATGCACGAGCAGTGCGTCCTACCAATCGGACCGATTAAAAGTCTGATCCGACTACCGGAAGGCAAGCCGTGCATTGTTTTTGCATAGTCTACCGCAAACATACGATTATTTCTGTCAGTTTTTGACAGGGAGTATAGAAAAAGGAATTGTCAAACCATGTGCGACACTGAAAATTTGATTACCACGGTAGAAAAATATCCCTGCTTATGACATTCAAATAAAATCGGACGTATTTTGTCGGCAGTGTGCGCTAGTGGTCCGATTTGAAATCGTTTCAGACAATCAGATCCGATTGTAGTAAATGTGCGGCCGCCCTTAGACACTTGATTTCTCCGGCAATGAATTATTCGCATCTTTGGCTGCATTTTCTATGATATTCTTGGGTAAATTCATTTTCATTTCCATTATTTTTATGAGACTACACAAAGAAAGCAGGAATGACATTCACTAAATTTGATGACAAAAATATTCACAAACGTCAAACTATCAACAAATGACATGCCTACTATGAGAAGGAAAATGGATAGGAGCAATGAAACGATTTTAAAATCGCTTTTTCATCATAATATAATAATTTTTTCGTGAAAAATAAAATCTTGTATGCACCGCGTGCGTTATATAGATCCTTATGCCCATCGGGCAACATTCATCCCTCGGGCCAGAGGCACTCGGGCCGAATGTTTCCCGTACTAGGGATAAGGATATATATAACGCACTTGTACATAAATAACTATTTTACCCTTTTTAAAATCTTTGTATGCACGCGTGCCCCGTATATAGATCCTTATGCCCATCGGGCAACATTCATCCCTCGGGCCAGAGGCCCTCGGGCCGAATGTTTCCCTCAGGGCATAAGGATCTATATAACGCACTTGGTACATAAATAACTATCGTTCTGCATTGAAATGATTCAAAAAATCTTGTTGGAATTGTCTGTAGGGGAGAGTGGGGCAAAGCGGAATGATATTTCGTTTTTTTTAGTTGGTGGCCCTGATATTTGAAAATAAGATGTGAAAATGCTGCAAATCAAAAGTTCAGACTGTCCTTTGAAAAGGACAGTGATATAACGTATCTAAAGTGAAGGGTTTTTTCAAAAAAATCTTTCCAAAAAAAAAACGAAATCGTTCCACTTTGCCCCTCAGGTGGGGCAAAGTGAAACACTATACGGGGCAAAGTGAAATGAAAACTTTTATTCATAAAATTCGCATATCAAAGAATTTTCAAAAGTCTAACAATATTTTATTCACAAAGGTCGCATATAAAAGCTTTTTTAGAATGACCATCATAGGCGGTATATTTTTCATGGGCTCATCCTTCGCAGCGACTACAAGATATCCAGATTTCCCCAGAACTAGACTTCAGGAATTCACCATCGCAAAAAATACATCTTGTATCATCAGTTTCATCTCCTTGTACAGAAACGTGATCCACTCTTTTGCGTTTACTCTCACAATGCCCCGGTTTGTCTTCCTTTTTGCATTCAAAAACATTTCTTTGCACACTTTTATTTAGCTTCTGGGAAGATGGACTATTTTTTTCTAGCAGCTCATGATAATATGGGATTGCAGTTACCACTGCAGTTTTTCCTCTGTTACGTGTTGGTTTCTTATTATTAGTCCCGCTTACCTGGGGCACTGGTATTATGTCATGTGGACTACAAATTTTTAGACAAGAGATCTATCTCCTCTAGAATTTTTGGAGAAGAGTAAGTGTCGACATTTGCAGAACAAGAATGAATTGATATCAATGGGAATAGTTCCACTGATAATTTTGGTAAACATGGGACATCTTTGCTGCAAGAAGAAAGAGCTTTGCTACAAACTTCCTTATCTTTATCATTTTTTCTTAACAAAACATCTTTGTCGGGTACTGGTACCGCAACTTCTTTCGACGAACATGATATTTTCTCAGAATCGCAATTTTTGTTGGCTCTTCTAAACAATGTAGTTTGTGGCACGTTGTAGGTGAGAGCTGCCTGATCATAGCTTAAACGATTTTCTCTAATTGCTGTAATAGCGTTGACCATATCTTCCTCATCCCAAGTATGTTGTGCGGATTTACGGACATAATTCCTAACCATTTTTATCGGATCTCTGAAAAAATAGGAATGAAAAACACATGAGTGTATTCCACTTTGCCCCTTTTGATATTTTCCACTTTGCCCCATTTGATGTCTTTTGAGTGAATTTGTAATATTTTCAACATCTGTTATTCGATCCATCTATATTATTAACTAATGTTAGCTATATGTCTTACCTTGAAAATAGTATCAGCAGATTTCATTTGAGTATCTCAATCCAGATTTTAACACAAATTAATGGCGTTAAAAAATAAACAAATATTCGCCGGTTTCACAAAGTTTCAAATACCTAATAGACAGATACCCGCAGTGTTCACTCCTTGGCATACTGAAATGGACAACTAATAGACCACAGATTCTAAGCAATGGCGTATTAATGCGACGTTGCAATATGTCAAATTCCACTTTGCCCCTCGTTCCACATTGCCCCACTCTCCCCTATAATGAAAATATTCAAACGACTCTTAATTAATTAGATACATAATGCTACTCATTTCGTAATGAAGTCGTTGCTGAATTTTGCCTCGAAAATTTCTAAATATTTCATTCATTATTTTACTACATGTCATCACCTTTCTATGAAAAACAATTGTTCTGAAGAGGAAGTTTACGTTTTGAGTTGACACTATTCATATAATATAATAACAAAAAATCCAATGGTGAAAACCATTCATAATAATTTTGGAGACCATTCAATGAAACTCCTTCTACCAATTCAGTATTCGGGAAAATATTGATTCAACAAGAAACGTATAGGGGTTGTATAGTAGCATGTGGTGAAACAACACAATAAATTTTACAAATTGTTTGGTAAATGCAATATTTACACTTTGGTGACTTTATCAGTTTGAACTGTACTTCTTTCGATTTATTGTACCAAAATGTCCAACTAGTTTTTTTACATACATACAATTTTTCAGCACGCTTGTGAATAGAATTGAAATTCCTTTGAAATAATGTGCCACCCTGTGTACAGGCTGTCCCATTTTCGATGTCCTTACAGGGTAACTCGCTTATTTTTAAAGATAGAGATTTGCGGTTTCCGCGAACGTTGGCTACTTTTTTGTGAAACTCACGATACCGTAAACAAAATTTTCATAGCTTGCTTCGTTTTTGAGATACAGGGCGAAGTTGAAAATATTGCATTTTGGCCCCCGCCTTGTATCACAGCTATCTTTCAACTTATAGGAAAAGTAAAAACTGTGTTTTATACTTTTTACGTAGAATCGCAGTGGCGTAGTGAGATTTTTGAAATGAGCTATCATGTTCAGATATAACACAAAGTTATATTTTTTTTAATGGGACACTCTGTATATTTTTCCATATTTTCAACAACATAAATGCTTTGAGCTTTCTAAAAATATATAATACTTATATAATATTTCAAGTATTAGCCCTGTATTTAGATAAATTTCATTTTTGTTATAGCAAGTCAAGACAAATATCACTTTATGTAGAACGTTTAGCGCAATAAACAAATATCACTCTCATTCGTATTGGTAGCATGGAAAGTACCTATTCATTAAAAAAATATTATTCAGTATGGGTCACTAAATAATTTGACAAAACAATAAATTTAAACTCTTATGAAACACTCTTTATCGACCATAAACGCTGTGGACCTAATTAGTAGGTAGCTATGGAAAAAGAGCAAGTGCAGAATGTATATAGGTCCTGTCACCTACCTGTCAAAGTTAACAAATTTTCTCATAATCGCGAATGATAATCCAAGATATCAAAATTACGAAAAAATTATATATGGTTGGGATATATTACCAAGTAGGTTTCAATCCAAATCAAGCGATGGACCTCTATGTTGAAAGGTATTTACTATTACCCATTTACTGGGTGTCAGTAAAATAATAAGATAAAAATTTAGGTTTCCTGAAAGGAGACAACCGAGTAGGAGAATATTTGGCAGACTAAAAAGAAATTTGGAAAATTTTGGATCTTTTGAAAGCCTAGACCAAAAAAGTTATAGGAAAGAAAATGCTGAAGATGTTGAAATTAGTGTCCTCGCAAAGGTAGAAGAGAACAAAAATACTTCTTGCAGAGAAATTGAAGATTCGATTGGCATTCCAAAGACAAGAGTTCGAAGATATTGAAAATGCATAAATATACCCCCTACATACCTCAAACGTATACATCATCTGCACCCAGGTGATGCTGAGAAGCGCATTGAGTTTGTAGTTGGTATATACCAAAAGACGGGCAAGAATGAAAGCTATATAAGTAGCGCTGGCATTTTTAATCGAAATAATCATCGTTTATTTGGTCAAATGAAAATGAGCACGTTACGGTGGCTCGTCAACAGCAAGGCAGATTCGCGGCTTCAATGTATCTTGTTTCGTTTTTGGAGGAAGATTGGCATACCGCCATTTTTGGAAATTTTGGATGATTGTCTTTGTGAACTACTTGACGAAATTCCGTTGGCCTCAATACGGACACAGTTATTTCCAAACAAGATGGCGCACCTGTCATAACGCAGGTCCCGTTAGGGCTTTTCTTAATGAAAGATTCCAAAACCAGTGGATTGGTAATAATGGTCCCATTAACTGGCCACCAAGGTCCCCTGACTTATCGATATTAGATTTTTTCATATGGGGCTTTATGAAAAATAAAATAAACCACACGCGGCAAGAAAATCGGGATGCTCTCATGAATGCCACGAGAGAAGCTTTCGAATTCTTACGCATAAGACCTTTGTTGTTACTGCGGTCGATTGACGCTATCCTCAGAAGATGTCGGTTGTGTCTTCAACAGAATGGACAGCAATTTGAACAATATTCATAAAATATTTTCAACCTAAAAATAATAGAGCTTTGTTTTGTAGCAGTGTTTCATATAAGTTTTAATTTCTGTTATAATAATTTTTAAATTAATCTTTGTTTAGTAACTTATATTAAATAATATTTTTTTAATGAATACTTTCCATGCTACCATATATAAATGAGAGTGATATTTGTTTATTGCGCTAAAAGTTCTACTAAAGTGATATTTGTCTTGACTTGCTATAACAAAAATGAAATTTATCTAAATACAGGGCTAATACTTGAAATATTATAAAAGTATTATATATTTTTAAAGAGCTCAAAGCGTTAATGTTTTGAATATGGAAAAACATATAGAGTTTCCCATTTAAAAAAATATAACTTTGGGTTATATCTGAACAATGAGAGCTCATTTCAAAAATCTCACTACGCCACTGGATTCTACGTAAAAAAGTGTATAAAACACAGTTTTTACTCTTCGTATAAGTTGAAAGATAGCTGTGATACAAGGCGAGGGCCAAAATGCAATATTTTCAACTTCGCCCTGTATCTCAAAAACGAAGCAAGCTATGAAAATTTTGTTTACGGTATCGTGAGATTCACAAAAAAGTAGCCAACGTTCGCGAAAACCGCAAATCTCTATCTTTAAAAATAACCGAGTTACCCCGTAAGGACATCGAAAATGGGACAGCCTGTACATGGATGATTTCACATCCACGAATTTAGAATCACAAGACACCCCTTTCGAATGGAAAATCCACTTGTCTCGAGGTTTTCCAGCAAAACCCTACCATTAAGAGTAGTCCAAGTGTATTGTGTTGAATGTGTCAAACGGTATATATATATATATATATATATATATATATATATATATATATATATATATATATATATATATATATATATATATATATATATATATATATATATATGTATATATGATGGTTGCAACTATATAAAACTATTAAATTTCAACAAGATATTGTTGAATCAGAGTGAATTCTTTATTTTTGTTCAACATATTGCTTTTGACTATGTTGTTTCTTACACAATTTTCTTATGTCCTATATTTTCAAGTGAAAATTCCATTCAATATTCTCATGCAACTGTTAGATATCAATCAGTTTTCTTTAAACTTAATTAACTAAAGAAAATGTCTTCATAGAAAATGATTGAATTATGTTTCCCATTCTACTACCATGAAAAAACTTCATTTTCTCGAGAAAGAACATCGCATTGTGTATATAGGTATATATTGTGTCCACGGATCAACTTTTTTATTCTCAATTCGAGGAAAAAATGCTATTCTTTATAAAAAATTTTGCTTGTTCAAAAACCCGATAAAATGAAATAAAATTCCAATTTTTCAAAACCTGCTTCATTTTATATTCAATTTCATGGAAAACCCTATGAATTTCTGCACTAAGTTCGAAAATGTAATAATAATCTCGTGATTGACTTTTGCGATATTCCTAAGTAACTGTCAACTTCGCTAAATAATTTTCCAATTGTCAGTCTTTTTCAACTATGCTAACTCTTCAACAAAGGAATGGCATCCTCCGGAAACTGACCAATGCTTGATGGGGAGCCAACCCTAACGTCCCACGCTCCTCGGCCCTTACGCTGTGCTACTCCGCAGCTGAATACGCGTCCCCCGTATGGAAGAGATCAGCACATGCCTATAAACTGGACCCTGTCCTGAATGATACGTGCAGGTTAATAACGGGATGCCTGAAACCCTGCAGCCTTGACCTCTACATGCTAGCCGGAATTGCACCACCGCAAATACGGAGGGAAACCCTAGCCATGGCCGCACGAAGCAGGCAATGCGACGACCCCAGACACCCATTGCATCTGCATGTACCGCCGGTGGCCAGACTAAAATCAAGGCGAAACTTTAAGCAGTCTACACAGCCCCTCACAGCCTCTAAAAGTGCGACCAAGGAGGCAAAATGGGAACAGCGTTTAGCAGACAATGATATCCCAACCTGGAATCCAAAAGAAAAACTTCCTGCAGAATCGGACCTGGACTGGGGTACCTGGAAAACCCTCAACCGACTCCGGTGCCAAATGGGGGAATGCAAGAGCAACCTCCTAAAGTGGGGATATGTGGAGGAGGAAACATGTGAATGCGGAGAATCCCAGACAATGGAGCACCTCCTGGTATGCTAATCCCTACAAGCTCCATTTACCCTCCGGGACCTATGGACGTGCTGTGATGTGCGCCAGTGGAGTGATATATGAACACCTACCTACCTATATGTACAGATTTAATAAATTATATAGATATTTTACATGATGTAGCTCAGACACGCTTAAATAAACAAAGAATATATCTTGTGAAGTGATATGGTATTGAAGCTGTTTCACGAAAGTACGCAATTAATTTATTTAAATAAAAATACCCAAATATACCAGTTATGAGGAATGTATTAAAAAAATTAATAAAGAAATAAAATACTCACTGCATTATTATTACTTTTCCCAACTTAGTACAAAAAAAACATAGGGTTCCACATGAAATTGAACTTAAAATGAAAAATGTTTTGAAAAACTTGAATTTCATTTAATTTTATGGAGTTTTTGTACAAGCAAAACTTTTTATCAAGAATAGCATTTTTCGCAACAACTGAAAATAAAGTTTTTCGTCTTGGGAACCTCATCTGTGAACACGCTGTATATTTATATATTGTAAAATGGAACTCAACCGTAAAGAAAAATAGAGAGGAAGCAGTTTATTTCAATAAGATGTAAAGTCGCACACTATGCACTAAATAGTAAAACATAGAACGTAGCATGTACACATATATATTGTACGTTTACAATCCTCTCAGAAGCGACGGGGAGGCCTGAAAACCCATCCGGGAATTCGAAGAGTTCCGTCAGTCATAAACTGCGTGAAAAATCGCTATTTTCCTGCGGAAACCCTCTAGCAAACCGACCAGAATATTTCGCAATGGACCCTTCATTGTCGCTCTCGCACAGATTCGTTTTCTCTATATCTCGATTGCTTTTCTTTCGAATGGCCGCCGCGTTCGATTCAATAATACACCTTCGGGTCTGGCGTGACATAGAAATTCGCGTGAGTGGCATTTTTCCATCGTCTGATATACGGAAGGTTCGACCGGAAGTGGTTCAATGTCGCAGTTGTCACATCCGGTTCGGCCATATTGTGCAATAGTTCCGGTCCGGTAGTTGAGGTATCGAACGATTGTTCCATGGAATGCCGCATTTTATGAAATTTCTAAGAAGATTTAATGACTTCAATTGATTCTGTCATGAATTTGGAGACAGAAAAACCGTTATCAAAATAATTCTCAGATATTCTAGAACTGTGTTTATGTAATAACACCTTCTCTACGCATTTTACTATGATAACATAATCTTATTAGTAGTACGAAGTTGGTCAAGTATTGTTTTCCATGAAAAATTGTGTGTAAGAATGTAAATGAATAATTAAAATTTAATATTTCCAAAATTAATGCATAAAATATAGGTAATAATCTCATTAGAACTACGAAGTTGGTAATAGTTATTTAAAATATTGGTGTTCAAAAGATTCATATTACAACAAGAAATGTTGAAGTTGTCAAACGAGGCATCAGCCGAGTTTGATAAAACATCGAGTTTACAACAACAATATTGTACAAAATTTTATCTACTTTCATCTATGAATAAAAATATTTGGCAAAAAGCATTTTTGAAAATAAAAATGTACCTGTAAAAATGCACCTACTATTAAGTTTATTAATCAAGTTTTTAATGTTACCTTTCGCATGGTTACTATCGAAACTTTGTCAACCAACTCCAAAAATATAAAAAGCGCTTTTCAAAATGATCGATTCTAAAGAAAGTTTATCCTCTGATATAGAAGCATATATATTTATTGATAATTGATTTTATAATTGTTAATAATAAATAAATCATTCTTCTAAAGTGTTGTTTTATTTAACAGCAAAATGTAAATAGAACTGGTTTTTTTTTCATTACAGCACTAGTTCTATAATAACTAATATTGAAGTTTCGCTTATCACTTGGTGAAACATGATTAAATACTGATATTTAAAATAAAAACACTTGGCTTAAAGTTTCACAAATATATTGAATAAAAATTAACAATTACATTAGTCAACTAGTTTCGGGTTATGGGCCCATTATCAAGACTGAACAGAAAAATACTTAACAAGCTCATTTATAATATTGATTGTAGTAGAGGGGAAATTTGGTATTCAACTTGTTCATTTACGATGGGGTAAATTCCTCTTAATGGCACTACTAATTTCTAAAATTTCCAACAGGTCAAGACGTTTGCCCTTTTTACCTGGGTGGAGGCATATCGTTTTCTCGAAGTCGATGAAATGGTTAAATTTTATACAATGCTCTGAGAAACCAGTTGTGTTTTTGTTAAACAAAATTGACTTTTTATGTTCTTCTACGCGAGTGTTGATTTTTCTGCCTGTTTGTCCGATATAAAATGATGGGCATTCATTACAAAAGATTTTGTAAACACCACTGTTTTCTCCAATATTGTTCCTATACTTGTTATTGACTAAGAGTGACTTTAAATTACGTTTATTTGTACATATGCTTTTAATACCGTTTTGTGATAATCTGTCGATGATTTTATTACTAATTCCTGGAATATAGTTTATTAAATGATATTTTTGTTCGCTTTTTATGACTGGTGAGGGATAAATTGAATTTAGAATATTTATTTGATTGATCAAATGATAAAGAAAACACGACATAAGAATATTCTAAATTCAATTTATCCCTCACCAGTCATAAAAAGCGAACAAAAATATCATTTAATAAACTATATTCCAGGAATTAGTAATAAAATCATCAACAGATTATCACAAAACGGTATTAAAAGCATATGTACAAATAAACGTAATTTAAAGTCACTCTTAGTCAATAACAAGGATAGGAACAATATTGGAGAAAACAGTGGTGTTTACAAAATATTTTGTAATGAATGCCCATCATTTTATATCGGACAAACAGGCAGAAGAATCAACACTCGCGTAGAAGAACATAAAAAGTCAATTTTGTTTAACAAAAACACCACTGGTTTCTCAGAGCATTGTATAAAATTTAACCATTTCATCGACTTCGAGAAAACGATATGCCTCCACCCAGGTAAAAAGGGCAAACGTCTTGACCTGTTGGAAATTTTAGAAATTAGTAGTGCCATTAAGAGGAATTACCCCATCGTAAATGAACAAGTTGAATACCAAATTTCCCCTCTACTACAATCAATATTATAAATGAGCTTGTTAAGTATTTTTCTGTCCAGTCTTGATAATGGGCCCATAACCCGAAACTAGTTGATTAATGTAATTGTTAATTTTTATTCAATATATTTGTGAAACTTAAAGCCAAGTGTTTTTATTTTAAATATCAGTTCTATAATAGGTGGCCTTGCTAAACGATTTATAGAACTGTAAAATTCATATTAAAAAATGTAAATAAATAAATAAAGTTCAATATTTCGAAAATTAATGCAGAAATATAGGTTAACGATACCATGGTTAGTAATATATCTCAGCACATAACATCAAAATTTATATCTTCTATTTTAAATAATTAAATTCATTACTTCTCAATATATTGTGTATATGTTTGCACTTGCATCGCAATTAATAGATGCAAAAAGTCAAATTATGAATCCAAGGAATTTACTAATCGAAAGATATTTTAAGTGCGAAATAAAAGTTTTTCAGGCAAAAGTTGCTTTTGTTTCTAAGCTGTTCAAGTTTTGTAAATCTCAAAGTTCTTTTTTTATAAGAGGAAAAGAAAAAGAAGAATTGTGAGCTATAATTTCATTTTGATTGATGAAATATTCTCATGTTTATTATTTTCTGCATGTTTTATGAAAAATTGTAGATAACTCAAAATATTTCGAGAAATTTTTAATATTCTGAAATTACTATGACAAATCGTTCTTATGTTGTGTCATGAGTTTTTATGAGCCATTCATATGAGTATTGAAAATGCAGGGTGGAAAGCCCATTTTATGAATTCATAAAGAAATTGGAGTTCCAAATGTCATCCGGATATTTTCAGAGGGTTCCAAATTGTATATGAATTTCAGCCAAATGTGGTAGTCGATGAGATCAGGAAGTATTGCATCGTTCTCAGTATTCGACCAAGAATTCATAGACACCCATGACGTTATGGTTCAAGTGGCACAAACCATGACATAGTTGCACACTCCTTGGTGTCGTTGTCTAACTCTTGATATTCCTGATGAAGTTATTCGCCCCTAACAGACAATATTTCTTACTATATCTGAAGTTGCTTCATATATTGGAGAAATTTGAACGAAAAACACGGATCAACACAAAATTTGAGATTGACATAAAAGTATGAAATTTCGGTAAATTAGATAATAGTTGAACGAAAAATAAATTATATGTCATGAAAAGGTGTACTTTTGTATCCAGAATAACATTTGAACGATATTTTAAAAAATCTCTGATTTTAATTTTTATTTTATGATAAATCAATACAAATATATGATAATAATAATAATGATATGTCTTTATTTTAATTATCCTCGGCGAAGTCCAGATGAACTGCTCTACTTAACCGACTACCAGTTACACAAAATAAATACAAAAAATGTCTACATATAAATTTGAACAAATTTTAAAATATAGGACGCACATAAATAAATTGCACAGAAGAAGAAACATCAACAATAAATCCATTATGAAGAATATAAAACCCAGCATCAAAGGACGAGAAGATATTCCTTATAAGCTCTCTTAAATCCTAGGATGATTTCTTTTTGACGTTTAATGGTATAGAGTTGAGTATTTTTGCTGCAGAGTATGAAAATGATCTCCTGAACGCAGCAGTCGTATGCTGGGGTATCACAAGGAAATTCCTATTTCTGGTGTTCACATCATGGAGAACCAACCGATATGTCATCTTTCTTCTAATATAAGAAGGTGTTCCCTTATCTAAAACACGCAAGGTGAAGGTTCCTTCTGTCCCGCATATTAAGCCATCCTAGTTCCTTCATATATGGTGTTACGTGATCTCTCCCAAAGACCAAATGAAACGAACGCATGAGTTTTGAACTCTTTGGATTCTAGTTGAGGCTCGAATATCAATGCACGGTCCATAAATCAGGTCTCCATAGTTTGAGTGACTCAAAACTAAAGCTTCACATAACTGTTTCCTCAATTCCTTGTTTATGTTATATGTATATTATTATTTTTATTCATTTTGACTATCAAATTAACTTACAAAAAGTGGAAAATAATTCAAAAGTGCGCAGTATCACTTTTTCTGTTATGTTCATAACTTCTTTCTCCCAATAAACCCCAAATATAGTCTCCCATAATATTTTAATTGTATTGGCCTTCATAACGTTGTTGGAAGTTCATAATATCTTGATGGAAACGTTTTTAAAACGTATTTAAATGAGCATGCAGCATATGTAGTTTTAATAACATCCTGGTTTTGAAATTTTTCAACATATTTCCAACTAGCTTTTGGTAGTTTCAGCTTTGTAACATCCTGAAAATCCAAAGAATACTGCTTTAAAACTACTCGAACTTGCTTTTTGAACCCTATTAAGGAAGTTTGGAAATTTTTCATCTGCAAAAATCCGTTTAATTTGAGGATCAATAAAAACTCCAACTTTGACCTTAGCTTCTAACAATGAAACCAATTTTTTTTTCAAATATTGAAAAGCAAACTTTATATTGAAAAAAGGTATTTTCTTTCATTTTGGTGCATAATTAACCGGAAAATCATAAAATATACTTTAGGACAAAGAACGAATTTTTTTTGTCGATTCGTGTAATCAACGATTTTTTCAATTCAGATAGCGCCACTTTCAGAGGACAAGAACTCACAGCGCCATCTTCATGGCCAAGTGCCAAGTCTCTGGGTTAGGTTCTGACAAAATGTACAGCATTATCCGGAAAAGTACCTATACAATTTTTTAACCCAAAGTCCAACCAATTATTCCTTAATAAATTGTCATAATTCTGTTGCATTTTGTCCAAGACAGACAAAAAATCTTACGAAAATTTTATCTTAGAAAAATTTATCCTTCATAAGGCTCTCCTGTCGCAGTGAAGGGCCAGACCATAAAGTATGGTATATCCTTACAAAGGATTTTGCCAAATACTATTGAACAGTGTGTATACCACACAAGGATTGGCAGCTCCTTGGAGCTAGACTGAACAGATAAGTGACACGTTTTTTTTCAGAAGACAAACACTTCCTGCTGAAGGTGGAGGTTCGAAAGAAACACTTGTTTTCTAGAGATCTACACAAAACTTAATGTAAATCTCTTCAAACTTATATTATAATTTTGTTCCTGAATGGAATGGCCTACAATATTGAATAATTTTTTATATGGACGGGCGTTGTCTGAAACCAATCTGCTGAATGTACTCATGATAACAATAAAAATAAAAACAATAACTCTAATGTCTTTATTTCTTTTACTAGAATCAAATACAAAACAAATTAAAATAAATTCTTTCCTTTTTTTTGAAACAGAAGAAAAAGACGAAGATTGAAGGAACATATATAGTATGTAGGCCATTAGATCTTCCATTGAACCCTGAATCACACATATACAAAATTAAATCATATTATTCAATAGTGACAACTTATATCGCGAAGAAAGTAGGCAAGCACTCACTGAGATTTATTTACTCTTAGGTAAAATTTCAGTAAATTTCTTTTTGAAACGTATTATAGATCTAGACTTGACAACTGTAGGAATACAGCTCTATTACGTTATAAAAGAAGTGCGAGCCGGACTCGCGCACGAAGGGTTCTCTACCATTGAGTATGACCCCCTCAAATATTTATTTCATTTTATTTATTTTATTTATTTAAAGATTAACGTGCCTCAGCTACTAGGCTATTGGCACAGGTACAGTATTTAGCATAACTATATAAGATTAAACAGTTTTGTGGATTTTAGGAAAGATAGAACATTATAAAGATTCGAATTTGATGAGAGGTTTTCTGTGATTCTGTTTTTCAATTGGAATTCTTGTCGAGCTGCATCAAATTGGTGGCAGTCCTGTAGGATATGTTCGACTGTCAGCCGAACATTACACTTGCTGCATAGAGGTTGAGCTTGATTGCTTGTTAGGTAGCCATGGGAGAGGCGGGTGTGTCCTATTCTTAATCTTCTTATGACAGTTTTGTCTCTTCTGTTCATCCGTGGCAAGCTGTGGGAGTCTATAGCGGTCTCTATTGAGTGCAGTTTGGTGTTAGAGAGGCTCCATAGTTTTTGTCTTTTGTTTTTCATTTGTCTTTTAAACCTATTTCTCAGATCACCTGCCAACTGTAGTTCTCGGATGGTATCTAGTCTGAGTGATTCCTTCGCCATCTTGTCAGCTAGCTCATTTCCTCTTATCCCTACGTGTGAGGGGATCCATATAAGAGTGATGGCATTTCCTTGGGACGATAAACGTTCACTTTCCATATGTATATTTTGGACAAGGGGATTTGTAGAGAAGATGTCTTCAATAGATTGAATCGACGAGAGGGAGTCTGTGCATATTGCAATATTTGAGTTGGAGGTACTTATTATCTCCAGTGCGGTGAGGATAGAGAATAATTCTCCTGTGTGAATGCAACAGTGTTTTGAAAGTCGGGTTTTGGAAATTGTCTCGTCTAGAGTACATACCGAGCATCCAACGCTGTAGTCGTCCTTTGAAGCATCTGTGTAGTGGATTATGTCGTAATCTTTGGAGTTTATTATGTTAAGGAATGTCTGTTTAAAAAATAATGGGGGAGTAGAAGATTTGTGATAATTGGTCAAAAATGTGTTAATAGTGATGGGTCTTCTGGTCCAAGGAGGGAAAGAGCTTTGGCCGATAGGTTTGGTTTCGTAGAATATAGAGGGATTGCTAACTAGATTCCGCAAGAGTTGGGAGAGCGGTTTTCTTTTGCAAGATCGATTAACTGGAAGGGCTGTGGTGCTGGATAATATTTCATAACAGGGATTCTCAGGGTTAGCAGAAACTTTCGAGAAATAGGAAAATAATAGTTGTTGATTTCATTTTAATTTTATTATTTATTATCAAAGTAAAAATATATCTAAATATTTTGTAAATATTTCAAGTGCGCCTAACTGTTGCAAGTATTGATATCGAGAAAAAAATGGCAAAAAAATCGCGTTTGTTGTATGGGAGCCCTCCTTAAATATTTATGTTATTTTGTTTTTAGTTTTTTTTTTAGGGGGATGAAAAATAGATTTTGTCCAATTCTCAGACATAACTCATATGCACACAAACTTTCATGAGAAACGGTCGAGCCATTTCGGAGAAATTTAACAAATAAAAAATAGGGGTTGATCTTAGAGGGGTGAAAATGTAGGGTTGTATGTATTTTCAAATACTGTATCATAAGAAAAGTACGTAGTTTCGTATGATACCTTAGATGTGATCGGTTTTGGTACTAATTACTTGGGAGGTTGATTCCCCGGGGAGGAAATAATTATTGTTTACACATTATAGGGCGTATTTTTTTTTAATGTGGACAAAAAATCATAATTTAATGAATATATTTTTTAAACTGGATATCGCTGCGATAGAGTTTTTTATTATTTATATTCAGCCAATGCGCATCGTACAGTTTATGTGATGTGTTCATACTTTCGTATTCCATCATTATATCTTAAACATGAATTCTGCATCAACTTTAAAAATTAGAATCTATTTTTATTATATTATGATACTAAACGCAATCCTAACTGAGCTGAATAATACTAGTATTGTTAAAAATTTATGCTTCATGAAATAAAACGTATCTGTATAGGTTAAGTTATTCTTTCTTAATTTTCATCTTCTTACATTATTCACCTGAATAATGAAGTTTAGAATATCGATCCTAAGGAAATAAAACGGAACTTCCCACCATTCCAAATATCTTTTTCTTCAATTTTAATCATTTCTTTCAGCACGACGAAAATGAGGACGAAAGAAGAATCAAAACATTTCCGAAGATAAATTCAATTTCTTTTCAGTAAATCGCGATCGTCCTAAATTCTCTTAAATCAGAAGAAACTTTTTCCGCAGACCTTAATTCTCAATTTTCCGTGAAATCTGAATAAGTTAATTGGAAAATATAACAGGTACATCGGAAAAACCCCGAATTGAAAGTTCGTTATATATTTACATATTATAATGGGCTTGATAAAGTATTCCATGGTAACATTGCTTTTGAAATTCTATTTTGTGACGAACATATTTGGTTTCATTTGTAGAAAGTAATGGAATGTAAACAGCAAGATAGTGAAAAGTTCTCTGAAATAAACCTGAAAATCAGCCGCCGAGGTTCATTCTTATGGTTGAAAAAGCCTTAGAGAGACCTTTCTGATGATGTGCTACAGTTTGAGGTCTTAGCATACCATGGGTCAGGAAAGATCTCTAAATGGTCCATTTTTAAGTGCGGCACGATTTTTACCTTGTGGACGGAATTCACCAGTGAAGATTTTAGTAGCGTTAGATGGGACATGGCCTGTAGATGGACGAAAATTAGTGCGCTAGGCTGGAAGGTCATTTGGGCCAGCCCTAGAACAAAAAATCTACTTCATTTGTACTTTTAAAAATAATACAGTGGAGTTGGCATATGACATAATCCAGAGACTTGCCATATAGGTAAGGCTATGTGTTATACTAACCTAAAGTGGCTCTCTATCTTGGTCAAACGAGCCGCTGGAAATTGTCAATTTTGATAGGACTTCTCCCATATATAAAACGATTTCTGAGAGCCCAAGAGATATTGTATAGTGTATAATATTTGTCTTAAGAGTGACTTCATTTTGTTCGTGGAGTTTAGTGCTCATGCTGCAAATCATACGAGTGGAAAATGAGCAATCCGTGCAAGTTATACACTAGCTATTTAATATATTAGTGTTAGAATTGATACTTCATTTTGTGAGTGGAGAAGTTTGCGAAACGAACGCGGCGAGTGGAGCAACTCCACGAATATTACACACTATTTTTGTACACCTTTCCTATTTTGGTACTAAGATAAAAGTCGAAATAGCATACTTTTAACATCTCTTGATAACTAATTTTTTTTGATTTTTCAAAAAGCGTCGCATATAATACCATTGTAATTAGTAAATGACAAAAACAGTTCAAAAAAATGTCAATCGATAAAAATACTTATTTTAATAAAAGTTATAGTTTGTTACTGATGGACATTGAAGAGGCTGCAAAAAGAGCTACACTAGAAATGATACCAAAATAGTCGCGCCAGCTGTAAAAAATTGCATATACTAATTTTCTCGCAATGTTGTAGATTGAACAACATACAAGGAAACTTCAGAAAAACTTTCTATAAGAATGTTCGTTTTTAAGGATTTTTCTTTGATAACTCAACGTGGTAAAAGGATTTTCAACACGAGTGTTAAAAAAATTTTTAACACTCTATCTTATAAACGTACACTTTTAAAACTCAAAGAAGGCATGAAAAACGTCACTTTTAATGGCTGGTGTAAAAAAATGCTTTTCCTGTGACTACTTCATATAATGGCGAAATTATTTTAGCCAACTGATTTTTCCTCAAGGAATGCTTCAAATTTTGAATATTTTCTAAT
This sequence comes from Cynegetis impunctata, assembly GCA_030704885.1. NCBI lineage: Eukaryota > Metazoa > Arthropoda > Insecta > Coleoptera > Coccinellidae > Cynegetis > Cynegetis impunctata. The sequence goes on along the minus strand of JARQZK010003154.1, from coordinate 23,634 downwards.
GTCTACAGTTCTGCAAATATTCAACTAGGTCCTTAATATGGCATATTGCACCCATCAAGTTGAGGAAATTAATTTTTAAGATAGGTAATTCATTGAAATTTGCAAGTAATACAGTTTCTGAATTCGAAACGGTAGCCATTTCCCATTACCAATCTATGAAGAAATAGTGGGCTTTTTTTTTATACTTCTGGGATTAAATCATGCTTCTGGGATTAAATCATGCTTGCTTTGCAGCTTCTGTAATTTATAGGAGAGTAAGTTCTAAGTCACTTGCGCTGCTCATCATTTGATTCGATTCTAAAATCAACTTCAGAGAGCTGTCACTATTCATTGCTTGAATTTTGACATTCCGTAAATATGATTAATTGTATTATATAGTGATAACCAATCACTTCATTGTGTTATCTGATAAAGAATTGCAATTGAAAACTGAAATATTATTATGCAATAAAAATGATTATTATTATAATTTATAAAATGTACCGTATTGTTTAAAATCAAGTCATCAAAAATGATTTTGAATATAGCGAATTTTTGCGATAAGTATTTATGGAGCGCACTCTCGTGAGTATGTTCAAAGTTTTTGAAAACGTTAAATTCGTGTGCTTTGGAATCACATACGCCACAGTTGCAGAGTAGGCAATCAATGCCAGGAGATATGTATTCTCGCGAAAGGATTCTGCATTTTCGATCTAAGCGGTAAATTGTTGGTTTCCAATATCTTTGGTGAAGGGCGCACTGGGTTGTTGGCCAGATAGAAGCTTGGTTAGGATTTGTATTGGGGAACAATTAGAAACATGTCAATTCACTGCGTGTCGAGTATGCTGCACTGATGAGATCTAATAAGATCGGAACAGCTGTATGTAGATTTTGAGTCGTTGTGACTTGACGATTTCTATTATTCACTGTTGAAGTGTTAATGTCAAAGTCTCGTCGGGGAATACATATTACCAGCTCCCATAAAAAGATTTTTTGATAATTATTTAAATTATTGAAGAATTTTTTTTCTTCACTTAATGTATTACCTCACTGTTCATCCAGAAATAGTTACGGTAGAGCAGTATTGGGATATGGCCGTCAAAAAACTAATTGTGACTCAAAATATCCATGAATTTAAATATCCGTTTGATCGAAAATTACTGATCTTTACACATATCTCAAATTATGTTTCGAAGGGTAATATTCATAGAATAGAAGATGCTTTGTTGTTTTGGAATGGGTATTGGGATCTGACATGTCAGCTGGCGAACTCTGGCGGCCAGATGGATGAAGTTTTTATTTCCAACGTCAACATATGCAATTGCATGTCAAGTTTTTAATTTCTGACAAATAAGGTCGCAAATGGTGAATAATGGAAAGTGTTAATTTTGCAAAACGTAGAATCAGCAAGTCTAGAGAGTGTTGTGGCGTGAAAAATTGTAATTCTATAATATACAAATGCAAGTATTAGCTTTCGTCGGTTTCCGAAGCCAAACAAATATTTTTTATTGAGAGAAAATCATTTTGGAGAAAAGGATTGATTTATTAAAGGTATAGAAAATCAATCTGATAAAGAATCACACAACTCGAAGAATGACGGTGTGTTCTCTGCATTTTACAAAAGAATTGATTGAAACTCAGATTAGTTTCCATTATTAATGAAAATTCTAGATGCTGCAGCCAAAATATTTAAAATTGTTGGATCTGTGTTACCTGAACATTATTTCATTGGTATTATTAGAAGAAATTTTTACAGTGATATGTGGTACGAGAAATATGTCTTCTCCGATGTTAGAAGATGACAAATTTATGGAAGATTAAGTGAAATGATGGAGTAACAAATTTATGTTTATGATGGGTATTAGATTGAAGTTAGTTATAATAAGAATACACACGTAATGAAAAAGTTTTTCTTTGTATATTCATTATAAATACATGTTGAGTTACATTATGATTGATGATGTTTTATTATACAAATCAAATTTGATTATATGAAACATTATGATTTCTCATTGAATCCATTTATACTACTGAATTAATATTCTTCGTGAAATTTTAAATATATTTTATCCAAAGGTCTTTCAGAAATGATTGAATGTCAAATAATAGAAACAAAATTCACAGTTTGATGAAGAATCGTCAATAAAATGTTTATAAACTCCCTACATAAAAAAGCTGGAATTAACAGTTTTAAATCACAGTTGATTTAGACTAGGTATTTTACAAATCAAATTAAATTAAATCAAAATAGATAAACAAAAAGCAGTAAAGTTGACGATACCAGGCTTCGAATTCTCTTCATTTTTCCTACATTTGATTATGAATTTGGATCTTTCCAGCCTATCACCCTGTCTGTATTTTCGCTGGAGTAAATCTTCACCTACATATAGCTTCACACTTTCACTCGAAACTAACATTGTTATTGGAAAAACTCAAAAAACTTTCAAATCTCTCATATTGAAAGTTGGTTTTGAGATGCCATGTTTTGACGTTATCACCTAAGCTCCGCCTCCATGTCAGATCCAAATATTTAATAATGAATATGTCAATATTTATAGGAGAAAATTTTGGAAGATATTTTTATTTTTCTGTAGTGAAATATGACTCTTGAAGATAACGAATCTGATTTGTGCTATTTTTCTTTCAAAGAATTATTTTGGAACTTCATGATACAGTTAGATATTTCTACCAGTATCTCATATTTTCGCGCGATTAATTCTCTCAATCAAATCAGTTTAAAACTCTTCCCACATTATAACGATGCATTGAAGGGAACAAAACAAATTATTTCAACGACTAATGTTCTAAAATATAATGCCGTATTCAGAATGTTTGAGAGTTTCCCTAGATTTCGTTCAATTCGGCTCATATACTGTTCGAAACTTTTTAATGGGCCCTCATGAAAATGAATTATGTTTGAAAATTCTAACATTGCTCAATTATACGATCGCGAGGAAATCCGTATATCCTCAAATTGCTGTGGTGAATGCACAAACAAATTTTACACGGAAAATGTGTCTGTTATTTTTTTATGAGCAACTCTCGAAAAAAGTGAAAGCTAATAAAGCTTCTCCAACACCCCCAGATCATTTCAACAAAAGGCGGTTTATGATGGATTCAACCCGCTGCAAGTTATAGTAAACCGAAAACACCTCTCGGTTCAGATACGTTTATGAACTTCGTACTTTCATGAACACTGTAGGCCTATGAACCTCATACATTCATAAATTCTGTACGCCTATGAACCCCGTACATTCATGGATTCTGTACACCTATGAACCCCATACATTCATCAACCCTGTATGCATAAGAACCCCGTATATTCGTAGACTCCGTACGCCTATGAACCCCGTACATTCATGGACATAGTACGCCTATAAACCCCAAATACTCATAAAGTCTGGAAGCCAATGAACCCCATACATTCATGGACCCTGTACGCCTATGAACTCCATAAATTCATTAACCCTTTACGCCTATAAACCCCATACATTCATGGACCCTGTACGCCTATGAACCCCATACATTAATCATCCCTGTATGCCTATGAACCCCGTACATTCATGGACCCTGTACGCCTATGAACACCATACATTCATCAACCCTGTATGCCTATGAACCCCGCACATTCATGGACCCTGTACGCCTAGGAACCCCGTATACATTCATGGACCCTGTACGCCTATGAACACCATACATTCATCAACCCTGTATGCCTATGAACCCCGTACATGCATGGTCCCTGTACGCCTATGAACCCAGTATATTCATGGACCCTGTAAGCCTGTAAACCCTGTACTATTTATACCTACGAACTCTGTATTCCTATGAACCTCAAGTACGTATGAAATTTGTATTAATTATCCAATAATGAAATTTTGTATTGATGTCTGAAGAAATCCTGATACAGCAGAAACCTTCGTCACCATGCAATAATTGAAAGATGGGTGTAAAAATATTAAAATGAATTGTTTTCATTTCGTTCATAATATTCAATCATATGTCTCACGTTTTCCGAAGTTTTATTGTTACAAGTTGCTAAATGGACAAAGGTTGGACTTTTATTTTATTGAAGATAAAAATAGATCCACTGAACATTACAATCAAATAACAGGTTGCTGAACTGAAAGGAGTAAATTAACTCACCATTTCTAGGAATTTCTCCGAAATTATTTAAGCGCTGACGATTGTCGACACTTCCTGGAAATAAAATTAACACATTAAATTAACTTTGTCGTCAGAAAACAGCTGGGAGCAAATGATGTCAATTAATGGATAAAATGTAGCTGAATATATACGAGTTAAATAAGGGGAATGTGCCTTCTTAATAATCTTGTCAATTTAATATATTCATTCGTTGACATTATTGTTTGCACCGGCTACTATACCTACTAAACTGAACATTTCAGAGGTAGAAATTAAAAAGTCCAAGTCCATAACGTTATCATCGTATGAATTTCTTTATGAGTTTGATGAGGTACGAAAAAAGTGTACACTGATGATTTCTTCCTTCTATAAAAGCATTTAGCATGAGTTCGGTGTGTTGAAATGAGACTCATTCATCCTTTTTCTTTAATTTTTCTCGCATTTCCCATGAAAACAAGGGACTATTGCAGTGTATCGAATTAGTATATATGTATATATATATATATATATATATATATATATATATATATATATATATATATATATCTATTTGAACACCTTGTATATTGGAAGATTCGTAGAATCGTAAAACTATGTTTATATGAATTGTTGGTCATGAAATTCGTCACATAATTAACCCCGTAAATTATACAGCGTGTTCACGGATGAGGTGCCCAAGAGGAAAACTTTTATATTTTCAGTTTCAGCGAAAAATGTTATTGTTGATAAAGAGTTTTGCTTATTCGAAAACCCCGAAATATTGAATAAAATTCAAGTTTTTCAAAACCTGTTTCATTTTATATTCAAGTTCATGTGAAACTCTATGAATTTTTGCACTAAGTTGAGAAATGTCATAATAATCTATGACTATCTTATTAATTTATTGATTTTTTGAATCCATTTCTTGTAACTGGTACATTCGGGTATTTTTCATTAAATAAATGAATTGCGTACTTGTACAAAACAGCTTTAATACCATCATTTACTTAAGTTAGCATAGTTGAAAAAGAATGACAATTTGAAAATTATATATCTAAGTTGACAGTTACCTAGGAATATCGCAAAAGTCACTCACTAGATTACTATTACATTTCCGAACTTAGAGCAAAATTTCATAGAGTTTTACATAAAATAGAATGTAAAATGAAGAAGGTTTTGAAAAATTTGAATTCATTTTATGGGGATTTTGAACAAGCACAACTTTTCATCAAGAATAGCATTTTTCCCTGAAATAGAGAATAAAAAATTTTTTTCCTCTTGGCACCTAATCTGAGCCCTGAGGACACGCTGTAGATGATTCTTAATTAATTTATTAATGTCAATAAATTTCACTTTTAAAATTCTGTTGCTAAAAAATCGAAGGAAATAATATAATAATAGCTAATCAAATAAATATGTGTAATTTAACTGTAGAAATGGAAGCTTCAAAACTAGGAAAAATTACTTGCGTTATATAGATATAGACACTTAAAACTGTTTTCAAGAAAAACAAAATATTTTTTAGAAACTACCTATCTTAAATATCTAAAGAGAAATTTGACAGCGGAAAAGAACTTCACATTTCATTTATACATACAATAAACTCAATGAGAAATAATTAAAATATTTTCATACTCTAACTAATTAAATATTAGTTGCTTAATTACCATATATAATGAGGAATAATGAACTGACAACACAATTGTCGAATTTATATACCCTGATATATGGAAAAAAGAGGATTAATTTAATCGTCATATCAATTTTGAATGGAATATAAATGGTTTAATAGTTCTCCTCGTCCATTTTTGTATACTTAGTCATTCGAAATATCAAATCCTAGCTGCGGAATGATTAGTTTCATTTAAATATTTTAAATTTTTATGAACTGTATATTTGTTGTTTGAATCACTAGAATCAATAAGAGCGTCTCCTATGCATAACTTCACTGAAAAATATTCTATAATGGTATTTGATCAATATGAGATGCAGGAATTCGAATTATAATTGCAATTATCACTATTGGCACCTTAGTGCCATGGTTAATATTTCACCAACATTTGAAGTCGTTAAAAAATCTCTTTTCATCGAACATAGTTTAAATTCTTCATGATGAAATTGAGTAATTCGACAACTTCAAGATTCCATTCTGTAAACCAGAATTTGCATAGATTAAATCGTTTACCCAATATTATTTAGTGAACATTAAGAGATTACTGCTGTTATTAAATTATCAATTTATTTTTTGAAACATTAGTATGCCATTAATATATTGTAATCAAATTAAAAAATATTCAATATTTTTTCGTTTATAGTATTCATTAGAATATTCTTAATAATAGTAACTAATTAAGTTAATAGATGAATTCCAACATTGAGAAAATCTAGAAATTATAATCAATAAACACTTCAACCTAAATTTAAATTAAACTTTTATTGAATGCAATAAATAACTGAAAATTATATTAAACATAAGTTTCATAATAGAAAAAACTAATTCCTATAATTATTTCCGAGACAGTCATGCCTAACCTATTGATCTCATACAATTTTCTCCTTGAAAACAGAAGGTGTAATATGATAATTATATTCTTCATTTTAGATGGACCACCTGGGAATAAACGTGTTTCTTTTAATTTCAATAAAGAATTAGAATCCACACCTCGTGGAAAGAAATAACGTGCATGGCTATTAGGAGGGAAAATTAAGGTTTTGAATACAATGCCCGAACAAAGTTCTGTTCCAAATATAGTTAATATCAGTCAAAATATAACATAAATATATATATATATATATATATATATATATATATATATATATATATATTATATATATATATATATATATATATATATATATATATATATATATATATATATATATATATAGTGTTTATTTCTGCATTTATAATAGTATAACACGTATTCAATTCCACAAAAAATAAGCAATATATATTTGCAAATAAAAAATCTGCCAAGTGCGAGTCGGACTCGCGCACGAAGGGTTCCGTACTATTGACTATACCCCCCTTAAATATTTGTTTCATTATAATTTTACTATTCATTATTAAAGTAAATATACAATTGAGTATTTTGAATATTTATTTTATTTAAATTTTATTATTTATTATTAAATTTTTAATATAACTGAATATTTTGTGAATATTTCTAATGCCTACCCGTCTCCATTATTGATATCGAACAAAAAAGGCCAAAAAAAAGCGTTTGTTGTATGGGAGCCCACCTTAAATATGTATTTTATTTTGTTTTCAGTATCTGTTGTTATAGCGGCAACAGAAATCCATAATTTGTGAGAATTTCAATTGTTTAGCTATGGCGGTTCTTGAGATACAGCCTGGTGACAGACAGACCGACGGACGGACGGACGGACGGACGGACGGACGGATGGACGGATAGCAAAGTCTTAGTAATAGGGTTCCGTTGGATGCGGAACCCTAAAAAAGAGACTCAAATCAGTATAAACTGTTGCAAGTTGAGGTTCAAGTTAAACTAAATGATTAACCACCTATGACAGCACATGCATCATAGCAACCAACGAGTATACGTCCAATACAATGAACAAACAGAAAAAAATCAAAAAAATCAAAAAAAGAGCAATTGTAAAACCCCAACAATCATCAGCAAGCAACCATTTTTTGAAGTATCTCTTACATCCAAAGAACTTATAGCTCTTAGTATTCAATGAATTTCATTATAAAATGCGCGTAAATTTAAGAAGAGAAGGGCCGATAGGACACTGCAGTAACATGTGGAGGAGGGGATAGCATTCCTTTAAATCGGAGATTCAAATTATGTACATTCGTTTCGAAGTGAATCTTTTTGAAAAGAAAGGAAGGACAATACATATATTCATATATATATATATATATATATATATATATATATATATATATATATATATATATATATATATATATATATATATATATATATATATATATATATATATATATATATATATATATATATATATATATATATATATATATATATATATATATATATATATATATATATATATATATATATATATATATATATATATATATATATATATATTTATATATATATATATATAATTTATATATATATATATATATATATATATATATATATTATATATATATATATATATATATATATATATATATATATATATAATTATATATTCTGTTTTTGGCACGTGGATAAAATTTTTACACGAAATTCTAGCTGTATAAGTTGTATCAGATGTGTAATATAGATAATAGAACGGTGACGCCAATTTTGCAGAGACAAATCATTCCGTTTGACAAAGAGTCAGTAAAGCAAGAGTCTAATTGGATAGTTTTTTAGTTCGGACAGTGTATTCTCAGCTAGACGAACAATGAAATGCTAATTGAGCGAGATTCATCCGAGTGACTCTTAGAAGACCTGTGGGGGTTCCAGTACCGTAATAAATTTTTAAGATCCATTGGGCATTGGTCAAGAGTCTAGATGAGCTAAGCGCCCTCCAAGGCAGGCGGAACTGCCGGACCTTTGGCATGTCGAAGGCAATAAAAAGAAAATTTATTCGATGAAAGGGCCGCAGGCCGATCATCAACGCATTATTATGGTAAACTGAGGACGTTGCTCGTCGTCTAGGGAATTTGGCGAAGAGTTATTTTTATGTAAGAAATGTGGACGAATAGATTCGTTGACAAAATCCTTATATATTAGCATATAAGAAAAGTTAGTTGAATTGAAGATTTGTAAATTTTAACTTCCATAAAAGAAATTCTCTGCTTGGAAAGATTTGAATGTGATTGTGGTGTAAATTCTACCGAAGCGTGGAGCTCAATCAGGTTCCCGATTGCTGTAGTTACGATAACAAAAGATGAGGACGTTATAAATATATTTTGAATTGAATTTTAAAAAAATGAAATGTCTAATTGCCACCAACGACAAATATGTTATTTGCATGATGTTGCGCCTGTTCATAATACTGCGCCTATACGAGGTCATCTCAATACCGAATTCCAAAACAGATGGATCGGAAGAGGGGTCTCAACTGATTGGCCAGCTCGGTCTCCCGATTTAAAAGAGGTGGATTTCTTTTTTGGGGTTTTATAAAGAATGAGTTTTATAAAACTCCCCCGACTACTAGAGAGGACATAAAATAGAGAATCAGAGCGGAATTTCGATCTGTTAACGTTGATATGCTGAGAAATGTTAGTCAATCATTTGAACTAAGACTTCAGCATTGCATTGATGTTAACGGTGAACACTTTGAACATGTAGTTTAATATTAAGGTTAGGATTATACTTCTGGTAACTTGTTTTGTTTAGAATAAATTGTTTATTAAAATTTATCATTATTTAGGATTTTTCGTTACATTCAACTTAATAATTTTGGTTTGCAATAAATATTAAGAAATAACTCTGTTTTTATATACTTTGGGTATAGGGAATACTTGATAAAAATGTACATAATAGAAAATTCTATTTGTGGTATATAGTATAGGGTGTTCCATTTGAAAGAAGAGAGAAAATGAAAGGTTCGAGTTTCCATCCACCCTGAATACAAAAGAAAAGATACTTAATTAAAATTTAATTCAATACGGAGATACTGCATCATATTCCAAAACTCTGTTAGGTAAAATAAAATTTTTTTCTTCAACGTACAACAAGCTACAGAGCGTTGATTTACCTACGATTATCACATAAACGTGTCCATACCTTTTGAAGGATTCTGTACAACGTAGCAAAACCTTATATCAAAAGCTTCAAAATAATGTGAGCAATGCGAATTAAGTATAATATATAGGGGTTCTCATTAAAAAATAATATATTTAGTTTTCAACGAAGTTATGCAACACTCTTTATAGTTCTAGATAATTTCAAAATATGGACCTTAAAGACATCTACTATTTTTGTTGATAACATTTTTTGATATCTCTTGAAATAACCCATATAGGTACCGAAGTTTGTCGTAAGATTGGTATACCCTGTATTTATAAAATATAAACTTTAGGACCCTGCAAGTTGATATTTACTGATAATAGTAACACGATGATTACATTTTCTTTAATATGAAGAACTGAAAAATCAATTCGGGATATTATTGTAACAGTTCAATATTATTATCAGCAGTCATAGTTGCAATATAGCAACATTTCCCAAATGAAAATTTTTATATAGTTCGGAATATACACTAATCATCATGAGTTTTCCCGGAAAATTATACTAAAATCGAATATCATCAGCAGAAAGCTTCCTGATTTGATTGAAAATGCAAATGACATGAACTTCCTCTGTTTCTAAGAAACGGAAAGAGTAAAGTTGAATATTTTATTTCTTTCACGTGAAGGACTGACGTTCAACCAATTACGACGTGGGGATATTTCACATTTACGAAGTTATTAGCAAAACAGTTCTCGGTATTACGTGACAAAACAGCATAACGCGGCATAATTCAACAGGGGCGCTACATGCGATTTTCGCAAAATAAACAAAGGCAAATGATCCGTGGTACGCAGACCTTCCGGCAAAATTAAACTTCCACGACTCACAAACGTGTCGTTAAGCCGCGCGTACACGTCACTCGTAAAGGGTGTGTTTATGCCAATGAATTGGAGAAACGGCCCCAGTGGCGTACATAGTACGCAGGGTCGGATTTAGGAGATACCAACCGGAACTGCAGCCTCGAAGCTTCTACAAGTAAAAGATTCCACAATAGATATTTTCACGTGAAATTTCCTGAACTCTCATTTCGAACTATTTTTATTAATAATTGCTGTAACTAGCAAAAAAATAAATACTAATAGTAATGAAAACTAAATTATAAAATTGAACGGTAGTTGTGAGGTTTCATCTCTCGTATATTGTAAACAAAATCATATTTTTTTTTTTTTTTGAAAACTCTTTATTGATCTCATTACAATAATCCTCAATCCTAACTTTACATCTCTAAACAGTATAAATACTGGCCCCGAGATTATAACTAAATTAAAGTTTAAATACCAACAAAAATAAACTGGCTATTCAGGCATTCACAGCAAGACAGGTACCATTGTATTAAATTAAGTTTTTTTTATGTATAATTTTAGATTCCTTAGAAAATGTTTAAAGTTCCGAATTGTTTTCAAATTATCTGGTAACTCATTAAAAGATCTAATAGCACAATGCACAGGACTGAACAAACTAATATCGGTTCTACTAGATTCTAAATACAGATTATTACGTGTTCTCGTACTATAGGTATGTATCTCATTTGCACATGTGAAATTTGTATTCGTTTTCTGATTTCCATACAAGATTTTGTGTATTAATTTACATTGTTCCAATTTTAGTATCGCTTTTAATTTATCGATGTTTAAATCTTTATATAATTGTTCGGTGGAAGTCAGCACGTTATAATTGAATAAAATCTTTAGTATTTTGTTTTGAAGTACTTGCATCCCTTCAAAGGCAGTCTTACAACAAGAACCCCAGACAGGTATCAAATATCGGAAGTGAGTCAGAAAAAATGCGTTATAAATTAGATATTTAGTTTTTTTATTTAGGTATGATCTGCACTTATAAATGACCGGAATCACAAGAAAAGTTCTTTCAGTTAGCTTTCTTAGATGTTTTTCCCAGCCTAGTGATTCATCAATAACAAGGCCAAGATATTTGATGCATTCAACTCTTTCTAATTCAGTATTGTCAATTTTGATACTAATGTTACCTATTTGCTTATTTTTTTGTTTAAACAACATATACTTGGTCTTGTCAATATTAATCTTCATTTTATTGTAATAGAGCCATCTACTGTAAAGATCTAAATCGTGGTTTACCTGTTCCATCAACTCAAACTCATTTCCCCCCCGATATACAAGTGCAGTATCATCAGCAAAAGTAAAATACCTAGCTGACAAGTTGGCACATCTAAGACTAAGCACATATAATGAGTACAATAATGGACCAAGTACGGAGCCCTGTGGTACACCATAGTTATTTGAAAGGTTATCACTAACTGTATTATTCAAGAAAACGTACTGACTTCTATTTGTTAAGTAAGAATTAATCAATTCCAAAAAACCACCTCTAAAACCCATGCTTTGTAACTTCAGTAACAATCTGTCTATACTAACCACATCAAAAGCCTTTCTTAAATCTACAAATATCACAATTACAATTTCTTTATTATCTAGCGCCCTCGATACATAATTAATCAAGTCGAAAGTGGCCGAAAGCGTACCGCTATCCTTTATGAAACCATATTGGAACTCATCAAATAATACGTTCTCAGTAATAAATAACAGCATCCTTTTTTTCAAAATTTTTTCTATAATTTTCGAAAATATACTAATAACGGAAATAGGTCTGTAATTATTTGGCGAACATTTATCTCCCGATTTAAATATAGGACTTATTTTACTGACCTTAATCAATATTCAATTAAATAATTTGATTTTATCACCAAAATAATTGTACAGAAAGGCCCCAAGCCGTCACAAGATAAAACGTTAGTTACCTGGCGTGCTTGACGTTAGTCAAGAACCCCAAGTTAGGATTGATTGGGACCAGTTTGCCATTAGTATCTGAAGAAGGTGAAGTTCCACCGAAACGTGCGTCATGCGTTATTTTTCATAATAAATGTGTGAATTGTTACTTTTAACCATTGTTTCAATAACCCCAAGTTAGTTGACTCTAGAGTAAGACGAAAGTATTTTATTATACTCACTAATGCTTGAATAGAAAAAATTTAATTTGTTCCACAATAAATTTTTCAAACACTCGAACGAAAAAAACTGACTAGAAAACTTACTTTAACTCCCTTTATCGCTGTACTGGTCAAATTCAACGTAACTGTTTCTTTACGTAATTATATTTCTACTAGCACTCACCGTGATCGGTTACGAGCTATATCGAAGTTACATTAATTGTGCAACACCAGACACGAAGTAGATATTATGTTTTGTATAAATAGGCTCCAGCCTATAGGCCCCCATCACTCAAAGCGCCCCCACAAAAATTGTGAAATTTGTAGAGAGGAAATTTTGAAATGATTATGTACCTACTACTACATTAAATTGACGTTAGCGATATAATTGAAAATTTTGCTGAAAATAAATTTAGACGCGTTATAATTTATTAAAACAATTTTCGTTATTATTGTGTAGTGTTAGTATTGAGCATTAAATTATTAATAAATATATTCTACATAAGCAAAGTGACTAGAGGGCGCTCTTCGCAAGCCTGAACTCTGGAAGATTAGACTTATATATTACACATTCCGAATTAATAGAGTTAAGTTCAAGATATAAAAATTAATAAATGAAATTTAAAAAAAAAATCATTAATTTAGTTTACAGTAATAAAATTTCTAAAAGTGCATATTCTCTATAACACTTTAATGTTAACACGTAGGTACGTAGGTACACCTGAGGAACTTTGATTCTTTTAAATCTCGAAATACAATTTTTTTCGCTATTCTATATAAATTCAATTATCTATTACTCGCAATTCTAGTCCGGGAGCCAGTAACAGATTTACATTACCAAGTTCCTCTCAAGCAATAATAAGTGGAATGCATCACAGAGTTGTATCATAAAGCTTAGTGAACGTCAGCTACGGCTCCGTGCGTGGAATGAGCGGTGGTAGCCTCCAACGCATGAAGAAAAATAATATTTATTCAATCATTTCCTCCTTAGTTAAATAGGCTTGAAGGGTCTAAGTTATACCGATGATCTGTCTAGAAAGGCCCTATTGTGTTATCAATGAAAATCTAGTACCTATTCTCAGTAGTAATACTATAAGTACTTCAAAATAATCAGGTTATACATCGATAACTCGTTGCATAATTACAAAGGGTGTCAGTTTGACAGTCTAAATACTGTCAAACTGACACGATTTGTAATTATGAGGAAGTTTGAGATATATAACCTTATTTATTTTGAAGTATGCATTGTATATAATACGATTATTTACTGAGTAAATTGAGTAAAAATCTACGAATCGACATTTTTGAACAGTTATTGATAAACGTCAAAATTTGACGGTCCTGTTAGTTTTCGATTGGTAGAGCTACTCTATAATATGTATAATCAGGTACTACGATTATACTACCGAGTCACGAGACGTATTTTGCGAAACACCACGAGAGCGCAGCTCGAGTGGTGTTTTAAAAAAATACGCCGAGTGACGAGGTCAGTATAATCGATTATTTTCGATTGCTCGAGTGGTATTCGTTACGATTATATAACGAATAAAAAATATTAATTTTTTTTGACAAACGTCAAAACACCGTGAATATGAAAATATATATACATTTTGACACGAGGCGAAACACCAAAACGATTATATCACGTCGTCAAGGGTATATTCACTTATCTATACTACGTCGTTATGCAAAATTCACGGATTCTATTGGCTTATTCATACATGAGTTATATAATCGAAATTATACAAGGTAACTTAAACTTAACTAAATTGATCGTTCTGATTGGTTGTAAATTATATGAAAAAAATATTCAGTTATAATATCACAAGAGCATCGAAAATTATCGATCATACTTCTGAGTCAGGAGACGTATTTTGCGAAACACCACGAGAGCGCTGCTCGACTGGTGTTTTAAGAAAATACGTCGAGTGATGAGGTCAGTATAATCGATTATTTTCGATTGCTCAAGTGGTATTCGTTACGATTATATAACGAATAAAGTGTTTTAAGAAAATACGTCGGGTGACGAGGTCAGTATAACGATTATTTTTGATTGCTCGAGTGGTATTCGAGAGTGGTATTCGTTACGATTATATAATAAAAAAATTAATTTTTTTTGACAAACGTTAAAACATCGTCAATATGAAAACATTCACATTATGACACGGGGCGAAACACCGAAACGATTATATCACGTCGTCAAGGGTATATTCACTTATCAATACGCAGTAGTTGTGCAAAATTCACGGATTCTATTGGCTTACTCATACATGAGTTATATAATCGAAATTATACAAGGTAACTTAACTAAACGGCTCGTTCTGAGTGGTTGAAAATTATACGAAAAATAGTTATTTATGTACCAAGTGCCTTATATAGATCTCAACGCCCGATGGACGTTAGGATATAGTAACGCACGTGGTGCATACAAGATTCTATTTTTCAAGAAAAAATTATTTTATTATAATGAAAAATCGATTTTAAAATCGGTTCATTGCTTCTATACTTTCCATTTTCCTTTAATAATAGTCATATCATTTGTTGATATTTTGACGTTTGTAAATATTTTTGTCATCATATTTAGTGAATGTCATTGCTGCTTTCTTTGTGTAGTCTTATAGAAATAATAGAAATGAGAATGAACTTACCCAAGAATATCATAGAAAATAATTCATTGCCGGAGAAATCCAGAGTCGTATTACAACAAGGATTATGAAGTATTTAATCAATGAAAGTTGCTTCATTCCTCCTCGTACAATTACGCGTTATGGATCATAACGCCAGTTCATTACGCCCTAGGGCATAATGAGTGTGTTCATAGCAACCGTATCCAAGGTGAAATAATAGTATATTATTCAACGAGCACAAAATGATTGCTATTTTTCACGAGGGTGAAGTTTGCGACACGAGCTGCAAGCGAGTGCGAGTAGAATACTATACTTTGTCCACGACTTCCTCGGAAAAATTAGTAATAATCTGCATTTTAAACAATAAAAATTGTTATCAAAAACGTTGACATAACATTTTCTGTGTTCACTGAAAATTGCATACTCACGTAAACGTCAACTATTTCATACTTGACATCGATTCCATTCCTTTCTTTCACTCTGATAAAAATGAAATAGAGAATTTATTAGAGTAAATATTCAATAAGTTGGGCATTATATTAAATATTAGCTTAATAATTTGCCTAAAAGTTATCTTACTTACATAAAACCTAAAAATCTAATAACAATTCTATCCTAACAATGTCAATGATAGTCTCAAGTTTGGACATACGTTTTGAGTGTGACGTCATGCAGTGTATAATGAACCATTATTCAATAGTAGTGAATAATAGGTATCATTATACTTCAGGAAGCACACGTATAATGAATGATTTATAGTACAGTCGTGGACAATTAGTATATTATTCAACGAGCACAAAATGATTGCTATTTTTCACGAGGGTGAAGTTTGCGACACGAGCTGCAAGCGAGTGTCGCAATTCATCCGAGTGAAAAATTGTAATTTTGTGCGAGTAGAACACTATACTTTGTCCACGACTTCCTCGGAAAAATTAGTAATAATCTGCATTTTCAACAATAAAAATAGTTATCAAAAGCGTTGACATAACATTTTCTGTGTTCACTGAAAACTGCATACTGACGTAAACGTCAACTATTTCACTTGACATCCATTCCATTCCTTCCTTTCACTCTGATAAAAATGAAATAGATAATTTATTAGAGTAAATATTCAATAAGTTGGGCATTATATTAAATATTAGCTTAATAATTTGCCTAAAAGTCATCTTAGTTACATAAAACCTAAAAAAAAATACTATCCTAACAATGTGAATGATAGTCTCAAGTTTGGACATACGTTTCGAGTGTGACGTCATGCAGTGTATAATAAACCATTATACACACTAGTGAATAATAGGTATAATTATACTTCAGGAAGCACACGTATAATGAATGATTTATAGTACAGTCGTGGACAAACATATAATATACAAGTGAAAAATAAAATAATCAACCAATATACAGAATTTTGTTTGGTGCGCTGCGCTCAGCTCTGTGTTCTCTGTTTTCCTTACTCTGTTCTCTAACGTTTCGTTTAGATATTTTACAATAAATCAAAAAATTATATAACTTTCATTCGAATTCCGCCGCTTATCCCACCCACGAAACCGCAGCTGACGTTCAAGAATCATAATATTATTCCCCGATGCGTCTCACCAATTATTATCGTTCGAGAGGAAATAATTGACCAAATTTTTACCTGGCTCCCGGACTATTCATTCTCAGTATAAAAATCACACAATAGCGAACCGTGATATTTGGGGATTTTTGTCCCCTTAACGAATCCAGCACTTCTCTGCCTATA
This sequence comes from Cynegetis impunctata, assembly GCA_030704885.1. Lineage (NCBI taxonomy): Eukaryota > Metazoa > Arthropoda > Insecta > Coleoptera > Coccinellidae > Cynegetis > Cynegetis impunctata. The sequence continues at coordinate 6,474 of JARQZK010003154.1, read as the reverse complement.
TGCCCCAGAAACGTTAATCCGGCACTGGACTATAATGTTGAATTCACTGTAAGGTAATTTTAAACTATATAGTCTGAGCAATAGGTATTTTTTTTTGACGTCGATTCCATCTGAAAACCAACTATGCCATCGTGAGCAGGGTAATTCATAGATTAATTGTGCTATGTTTTGGACACGCAAATACCATTATTTATTTTTTTATGAACAATTATAACAAAAAAATCGTACTTTTATTACTTTTTCATTTATAACTAATAAACTGATAGTCTGGATAGTGTCAATAGCAAATTTGTAGATAATTAAATTACGAAGAGTATGAGACCTCGCCCGACTTGATCGGATGATAAGTAACGAGGATAACAATTGATAGCCAAAGAATTTTTTATTTATTTATTAATTTAATAATTTCGTTAATTTACAACTTACAGGTCTCTGCAATGTTTAATTACTTAAAGTTAGTAAAAAGAACGAACGCTGTACGATAATTATTGTTAACGTAATTGCAATTTTATGTATTTAACAGGACTAATTGTAAAATAGCTACTATCGACTGAGGTACTCCGATTTCAATTTTGAAAAAAGATTAATTAACTAGACGTGCAATAAAACGTTCATCTCGGATTTTTAAATAAATTTTGCAAAGTTAGTTAAAAAAGGGCTCAAAAATGGCTCCGAATGGCCGACCGGACGAATATGGTGCAGTAGTGGGGAAAGAAGGAGAAGAGGAGAACGCTTAATAGTAATACAATCTCGCGGCTCGCCGACGTTACTACTGCACCATATTCGTAGGGTCGGCCGTTCGGAGCCATTTTTGTGCCCTTTTTTAACTAACTTTGCAAAATTTATTTAAAAATCCGAGATGACCGTTTTATTGCACTTTACGTCTAGTTAACTAATCTTTTTTCAAAATTGAAATCCGAGTACCTCAGTCGATAGTAGCTATTTTAAAATTAGTCCTGTTAAATACATAAAATTGCAATTACGTTAACAACAATTATCGTACAGCGTTCGTTCTTTTCACTAACTTTAAGTAATTAAACATTGCAACCTTTTTGCAAAAGCAGAGACCTGTAAGTTGTAAATTAACGAAATTATTAAATTAATAAATAAATAAAAAATTCTTTGGCTATCAATTATTATCTTCGTTACTAATCATCCGATTAAGTGGGGCGAGGTCTCATACTCTTCGTAATTTAATTATCTACAAATTTGCTATTGACACTATCCAGATTACTCCATTAGTTTATTATAGTGGGGTCGGTTAACTAAAAATTCCATCAAAATATTTCACATCTGGCAACCACTGCGTTCTTTTGGATTCAGATAGTACATGGGTAGACGCGTTAAAAAAGACCGGGACACAAATTTTTCTGGCTCTCTGGTGGCGTTGATGATGTAATCAATATGGCCGCCATAGTTTTGTAACAAACTTTTAAATTTCCCTGTATAACTAGAATTTTTATTATATTATTAA
>JARQZK010003154.1:0-2500 GCA_030704885.1 Cynegetis impunctata | reverse complement strand
ATGAAAACCTGCTCTTCTAATGCAGCTCGCTGCGATAGGGTTTTTTTCTATATGGTCGACTTAAGTAATAGGTAGCTTTTTTATACAATGGCGTTCCTCACACAATGACGTTTCTTATACATTATCTGACTTAATAAGGACATATCTGACATTCCAAGACAGTATTTGAAATCTTACATGGCTACTATAACTGTGCTATGCTACACTGTTTTGGCACATTTTCAGTAACTTCTTGTTATAAAATAGAATTCATATACACCGTTCGGGAGCTAATTCATTGACAAACAAAAAGTATTTTACCAATTTTCAGCTATATGCGACAGGTTTCGAGATATTTAGCAAAATGTTTCGACAAAAACCAAAATTCAATTAAAAAAACTAATTATGTTAAAATTATTTCTATAACTACAAAGCTGACAATAATGTCACTTATACTGTTGAGAAGCGCATTTTCTCCTCATTAATAATCACTGATAATATTGGCTAATATTTTAATAAAAATCCGAGTTATACAGGGAAATTTAAAAGCGTGTTACAAAACTATGGCGGCCATATTGATTACATCATCAACGCCACTAGAGAGCCAGAAAAATTTGTGTCCCGGTCTTTTTTAACGCGTCTACCCATGTACTATCTGAATCCAAAAGAGCGCAGTGGTTGCCAGATGTGAAACTTTTTTGAGATATCACACCCCACTATTAGTTATAAATGAAAAAGTAATAAAAGTACGATTTTTTTATAAAAATTGTTCATAAAAAAATAAATAATGGTATTTGCGTGTCCAAAACATAACACAATTAATCTATGAATTACCCTGCTCACGATGGCATAGTTGGTTTTCAGATGGAATCGATGTCAAAAAACGACTTATATTGTGCTCTGTTGCTTGGACTAATAAGGCAGAAGTATTTTCGAAACGAATTTCCTTATCATAAGGTACACTCCAGATAAAGAATGAAAGCTAGGCCTAAAATTGTGACCCCCCACGACCATCAAGAAAGCATTGTTATGCTTTCGTGTCAACTGGCTTCGTTTATGAGTATATTCTCTTAATAATTTAATTACTATGAAACATAGTTGTTGTTTTATTCATAAGTAAGGAATGAATTGTGATAGCGATTCAGTAGAAGTTGAAGATAGTGATGATGAAGTCATGTAAGTGAGTGTCAATTTGATCAAGATACTATATATGAAGATATGAATATAATATCAGTATATTATTAAAGATAACTCCATATTCTGAAGTGATGAATTATTTATTATTTTCACATATATAATCTATTTATGCGTATAATAATAATCAGGACTCAGAATTAATAATTGAAGGAAAAAACAGACGATTTCAATATCAAATTTTCTAAAAAAAATCAGGGGTATTGTGAAAATTTCTTTTGGATGAAATTGATTGGAGAATTAAAAATGATCTAGCGGAATCTACACGATACAATCTCTATAGATGCAGTTTTTTCACTTAATATAAATTGAAACGTGTGTCCTACTGTAGTTACCAAAAACCAATCATTACTTAGATTGAATGTAGTGATTCATTTCATAATTAGATCTTATTTTTACAATAATTCATAGTGAAATGTTCATTTTTATAACTTAAAAAAAATATTTCGTTTATAATTTATTTCCCATTAGTTATTTTCAAATGTTGTTAATTTATCCGATTGTGCCTGCTATCTAATATATAATAAAATACTTATATACTCATAATTCATAATGCAATATTGATATTAAAATGTGAAAAGAGTTATATTATTATGGATTTTAACCAATCCAAAATTTAAAAAAATATATTTATGTATGTATATATATATATATATATATATATATAAAGGGTTTTTCAATAAGAGCGGGTAGATGGTGGCAGCCTGTGGCGGCCATGTTGTTTTGGCAGCGACTGTCAAATCTGTTGTTTATTATTCAGTCACTTATGCCAAATTGCAATGACAAGTTACACTATTGTGAGTGTTCGTTAGTGCAAACGTTGCGCTCATTGCGCCCATTTTGCGGCAGACGCAGTGGCCCTTCACAGTCGAAACTCCAACGTTTAGTGGCCAAATTCGAGGCGACTGGTTCGGTAAATAATCAGCCAACACCAGTACGTCGCAACAAAGCTAGATCGGCTGAGAACATCGGCGCTGTCCGTGAAAGTGTGCAGGAGAACCCGAGGCGTTCACAAGAACTCGGCCTTTCAAAAACTTCAACATGGCGAATTTTGCGTCGGAACTTGGGACTGCACCCCTACAAGATTCAACGGACACAAGAGATCAAAGCAAACGACCATAGACAACGCCGTTTGTTCGCTGCCTGGGTTTCGGAGCGTTTGGAAGAGGATCTCAATTTTGGCCGAAAAATTATCCTCAGCGACGAAGCGCATTTTTGGATGAATAGGTATGTGAATAAACAGAATTGCCATATATGGGACGACGCCAACCCACATGAGGTGCATCAGGTGGAAATGCATCCAAATGTGTGGTTGCGAGTTGTGGTC
>JARQZK010003153.1:10000-42179 GCA_030704885.1 Cynegetis impunctata | reverse complement strand
GATATGTTTGCAGTATATTTTGAAAGTTTTCAAAATGCGGCAATGGCACAAAGTTTATATAGAACTCGATTTCCAAATTGGCGTTCACGCCATGCGAGAATTTGTTGGGCATATTTGAAGAAAATAGAGAATTTTCATCTGAAATTTATAGGGTCGAAGCTGCCAGTATTTCGGACTATACGCGGAAAAATTCTCGCATGGCGTAGACGCCGAATATAGAGCACTGTATATTCTTTGTGCCAATGCCACATTTTGAAGAATTTCAAAATATACCGTCAGTGATATCAACAGCTTCATTGTTTGTAAAATGTATTTCAATCTTTTTCAATCCTTACTTCTGTGTGCCACAAAAACGTATCAAACTGCCACTATATGTATAATTTTAGTATTTGTTGACAAGTTGATTTTAGGCATATGATTTTCCTCCATGGCCTGCTCTTCATATACTGACTACATTGCACTTGCATATTATTACATTTGTTATTATGCTCCCACTCGATTTTTTTTTTGAAGATTTTGATATAAAAATGTTATTTTTTGAAAATCATGAAATTATTGAATTTCATCATTGATTCTTGGAAAAAATACAGATAAATGAAAATAAATACCGGTGTAATGGCGTCTATTTGAATCATATGATAACTAAATTTTCTTTCTTCGATATTTTAGGCTAGGAATAAGGTATCGAGATACGGTTTTCACTAGCCTATTTTGGCATCATCACAATACATTATCAAGGAAAAAAGTTATGTTTTTGCATTTAATTTTTTAGAGAAATTAGCAATTTTCTGTTATTATATCAAAAAACGCTCTCTACCGGCATAACTAAAAATTTTACAGACCACAGATAAAATGTTTTAGATGAAGCAATAAATGCTTTTCCCAACGAGATCAACTTTGTTGAAATCCGTTCAGTCGTTCAGGAGTTACAGCTGTTTATTCAAAAAAACATTGAATAAACCCCCACCACTTTATTTCAATAGATACGTCAAAAAGTGTCAAATAAAAATGACTCGAATGAAGCTCAGCTTCAAACAGAAAATATTTTTTTGGTATATTCGCTAGATGAATTTCAGAAAAAAATCTCTTTAAAAGTTTCAGATTGCGGTTACGCCCCCTGGCGGCCATCTTAGAAACCTGAAAATAATTTCCAGGATTTTCTGTTGGCCACTTTGGTCATAAAATTTTTTACCGTAAGTCTCTACGACGTATAGTTTGTGAGATACAGCCGCGCGACTCTCTTAATCAGACACCCGGTACATAAACGCGTCAACGTGTCATATTTATTCTATTAAATTAGGGAACATTTAATATATATTTATGTTTATTTTCATCAAGTGTCGACCTCCTCAATTCAAGGAGATTATAAATTGTATTCTGATATCATTTGTGATAGATTTCCACAAATTTTCGGTGTATATCTCATTTTCGCTGATGCGGTCCTGGCCACTCTAGTATTTCGTGGTGGCATGGTGACGTTAAACGCGGCATTTGTTTTTTGCATTCGTTGCTCGACGCCTACCCGGTCGGCCTTCGGCGAGACCTCGGGAAACAAGGAATTGCATTAAATGGAGAAAAATACTTTTTCACCCTGGAAAAGTTTCGACGATTCCGTCTATACTGCTCAAGGGTGTGAATTAGGAATCACGTTCGACATGTCGAGAAAAGCTGAATTTTTTTATTCAGCGAAGTTCCAAATGGGATATTCGTTATTAACGGGACCGTAATTGTGCGGACTGGAAAGTTTTGCGACTAGGGCGAGATTTTGTACTTTTTTGTCCTATTTCTGACTCCTCTGCTTCTGGTGGACGTTCGTAGTTTCAAGGTTTCGTCATTTCGCAGATTATGCTGTATCTGTGATTGAGTTTTTTCTTCCAAATCAAATCAAATCAAATATGCTTTATTGTCTTAAAATTATACATTTTATTGACAAAGCGAAAAAATAGTAACTATAATGTAAAACAAAAATAAACACACATCAATCAAAAAATATACAAACTAAACAATGTAATACCTAGAAATAAAAATCACACCATATTTCCATAAAAAATATAATAAACTTTACAATAAATGGAAGCTGACGCCTATGTTATTCAATTTGGTCATATCGATCAATCAGTGCTCAGAAAAGTAGTCCTCTATAGAGTAATAAGGTCAAGAAAACGAGATTTTGTTCGTTTCCGAAAATTGGTCAGGGAAGTTATAGATTTTAATTTCTCTGGAAGTTGATTGTAAATTTTCTTAGCATTGTGAATGATGGACTTTTTTGTTAATTCAGAGGAAGGAATAGGGAGGTGAACATGATGTCCCGAAGATCTGGTGGAATACCCGTGCTGTGACACCAAGGGTACGGCATGAAAATACTTATGAATCAAGCACACAGATTCAAGTAAATATAAAGAAGGAAGCATCAAAATTCCATTTTTCTTGAAATAATGTTTGAAATGAGCCCAATTTTTCAGTACAAACATGTAACGAATTGCTTTCTTCTGCAATTTGAGATTGGTGTCGAGTTGTGAAGAATTACATGAACCCCAAAAGGGAAACCATAACAAAGATGAGATTCGAACAATGCAAAATAGGCAATTCTTGTAGATGCCTATCTAATTATTTACTTAAGATGGATTTAATGGCGAAACAGGCCGATGATAATTTTTTAGCTAAGACATGCACATGCTGTGAAATTTTTGTCGATAAAGAGGCCTAAAAATCTGACAGAATCGACTATTTCAATGGCATAGTTGCCATTCAGCTCTATTATTGATATGCATAACCATAAGCCAGCGTTTCACAACGTTTCAGTATTCGCGGCCCAATTTTCTATTTTATTTTGTATCGCGCCCTATACAATATCGCGCCCTATACAATATAGTTAACGTATTTTGAGTACATCGGCACTACCACCTAGACTACTACCTGAAAAAAAGGTCTTTCGTTGTGTATGTGTGTACTTTTCTTTCAGTCTGTTAATCAATTCTTCCAACTAGTAGTTTCTCTTGGATGTGCCCCTCGACCCCTAGGGGGCGCACCCCACATTTTGAGCATCGCTGCCATGAATCATTCAAATCTTTTTGAGACAAGCTATTGAGGGTGACTGATCATGTTATACAGCACCATGGTGATGACCAAAGAAGAGGAAGAATAATTGAGTGCTTCGGAACGGAAACTATATTAGGGCCAATAAAAAAGGGGGATGATATAGTTAGAAACAAAAACAACGACGAACAAGGTGGTTAGGACATACATAGTGAGCTCTTCCAAGAGCAGTATACTCGGTGAGAGAATGGACTTCTGGAGATCGGAAAAAACGAGATAGACCTAGATTGAGATGATTTCTGGAAGTAAACGCACATGTCAGCAAATAGAAAAATTGGAATAATACTTTTTAACACAAGAAAATAGGGACTTATCTTCCCTGTATTAACGATCTAGAATGCTCTTATAAGTAGTGCAAACTTGAATGTAAACCACCTTATTATTATTGAGGAAAATCCAGAGATGTGGTTCTCCAGAAAGATAGAGCTACTGCACATTTCTACCAACTAGCTATGACATTTTCAAGTGATATTCTTGGCGAACTCTTAAGAACCAGACTGTCTTTCAGATTCGCGTGATGCAGCATGTCCATCTTATTTTGTGGTTGTATCTTCATAGTAACAAATCAGCAACTATCAAGAGTCACATGACCTGACTTCTTCTTTTGGGGTTGTCTCAAATTGAGTGTTTATGGTATCAAATTACAACTATCAAGGGACACATATCCTGGCTTCTTATTTTGGGGTTGTCGCAAGGCAAATCATTCACTATCGAGGATATACTAGCTGAATTTTGAACGTTTCATATATAAATTTTCAGGAACATCTTGGAAAATTACTTGAAATACTTTGAAAGTTTGTAAGGTCAGAAGATATAATTCTATTCAGTATAAAAGAACCCAAATGATATATCTTATCCTCCCAAAACAAAATTTTTAATTTATCCGTAAATATAACAGTTATGATTGAATGAAACTAATGCGTGTCTTATGCATCATCCAGTATTAGAAATCATCTAAATCCAACTGAAGTATTACCCTATTCTCCAAGCCAGGACGATCAGTATTTCGCACTCGACTCCTCATTACATATTCCGAACGTATGGAACCCCTTCCATCTTTTTCCTATCGTCTTTGGGCTCGATCCATCGCTGAAGCGTTCGCGGGTCACGAATTTCCCGGAATTCGGAAGGATTTCCTCGACGCGATATCCGCCATTCGCGTCTAATATCTGGGCCATTCTGTAAACCCAATATCGGCACTCCGACAATGAATGCGGAAGTCTCTCTCGGGTACGCTCTATGAAATGCTGAGGAAGCTGGCATGACTATTAATTTTTTCCTGTGAAAATTCTCATTCCTGTCGGATTTGTCGATCTATTGTAGTTATCGCTGACGCAGAAAATATTATCGTTAACTGGTTTCCTTTGAATTTCGTATATGAGTACCGAGGATTTGATAAAAATATGAGGTATTTAATGTTCTCATAATAGATCTTATTTTATATTAAAGTTCCCTCGAAATTACTTCCATGAGACACAATACACTTGTGGCGTCTGCGTATTTCACAATTCCTTTAGGAATTCTAAATTCATCTACTCAGCATTGGATAGACAACGGATTTCACGGTTTTCAGTTTCGACAATATCAAGAGGTCAACGGGGTATATCTCCAATGAATGAGGATTTGTTTTCATCTAAAACAACTCTTAATTAATAACTGACAATGAAATTACGCTTATATCTCTGTGAAACATAATCAATATGGATGGTTTTTGAAAGTTTACTCACCTACACAGCATCTGCAAACTGAGTTAGAAGGTTGAAATTTGGTAAGTGGATTGAGGTACAATCCATTGTAGGTTTCAACTATTTTGCTCAACTGTGCTGCTCTTCGCAGAAAATTAATTTCGTTGGAATGGACCTGCTTCTATCAATATGCGATGTTAGTGACGAAAGGGAGAGCTCCGTATTTTTCATTTCAATTATTTACGATTTTCAACAAACGATGTCCCCTTTCAAGATGACATATATGATCTGTGTTCAATACATGTTATTTGATATTTCTGAAAGATTTTTGGGTTATCTTCGAAATATCGCGCCTTGTATTCACTCAAAGTTCTTCCAAGAATTGCGGCTTGTTGCCATGCACCCGATAACTTCACATAAAATAATATGGATAAGTTAGATCTGGAGTTCTTGGGGGCCATCTCAAGTGTACGGTTCTCGCAATTAATCGATTCGAGATATGTGACAAGGGAATTTGTGGCTATGACAGTATGACCAGTGGCACCATGTTTTTTAAACTAGTAATGTATATCTACTTCTTGTACTTGATAGTGTGTGATCAATTTCATCTTAGAAAAATTAGAACTCGATTATTTGGGGGAGGGAGGGGGTAATTGCGCACCAAACTTTTGCATTTTCATTATGGTGAAGACTTTGGTGAATTAATTGTTGATTCTGTCTACATATATATCACAAATTTTTCTTGTTCGTAAAGACACATTTGTGAAAATGTGCCCCGTCTGACCTTTCCCTATGTTTTCAAAATTCAACATAACTCGGCTGTTCTTTAGACGCGCATTAAGGTCTTGTAGCCTTTGTTGTACCAGATGGATTTCATACGAATGCACGTGGAGATCTTGTTCCAAAATTACGCTGCGACGTGATCCCTAGCTGTGGACAACATCTGCGTGTTGAAGTTGTTGGTACTTCATGGCCAATTTCCTCTATTTGTCTTCAGTGCGGGTCACGTGTCCAGCCCATCTCCACTTGGATCTTGGGATATGTTCGATAATGTCAGCGACTTTTGTTCTGTTTCTTATTGTTATTTTCGGCATTTTGTTTCTTTTAGTGATTCGCAGCATCGATCTTTCCATTTCTCTTCGTGCCACTTGAAATTTATTTATTGATTTCTTCGTTGAAGTTAGAGTTTCCGCCCGGTATGTCATTACAGGGAGCACGAATTTGTTGAACAGTTTCCGTTTCAGACATATAGGCAAGTTCCCTTTGAGGATGTTTTTAAGTTTGTCAAAAGCTACCCACCCCAGCCCTATTCGTCGACTGACTTTATTTGCCTGGTTGTCTCTGCATGTTTGTATTTCGTGACCAAGATATTTATATTTGTGCGTTTGCTTTATTTCGTCTACTTCGTCTGTCACCATGTTTCCGCTGACCACCAGGTTTGTCATAAACTGTGTGTTATGGTAGTTGATATACTGTCCCACTCTTGCTGCCGCTTGCTGTAGGTCTTCCAGCATTTCTTGTGCGTCTCCTAGGTTGTCGGTTGTTATAACTATGTCGTCGGCGAAACGAAGGCGGTGTAGGTGTTCGCCGTCTATATTTATGCCCTTATCCTGCCAATTCAGTTGAATCATTAAAAAATAAATAAAAAATTTCCTTCACACGTGGAATATTTCAAACGGAACTTGCTGTTCGCTGTATTTCTGCCCTTATTGCGTATCAAACTGTTCCTGTCTCTTCATATGTACCTTCAACCGGCAGCAAAAGGAACTAGATATAATCCTTGAAAAATCTTCGAAATTATTTATTTCAATTTGAAATCGTGAATCAAGTTTTGCGCCACTCTGTATAAGTCAGCTCGTATTCATAGTTATCGGTTTCAAATATTTCATACCAATTTGAGTTCGACCGCCATGGGATAAATTATAGTCTTGCCATAATTGGTTAGAGCAAAGTTCGAGTGAGAGGATTAAGTATTCGACTATCACTTTTAAAAATCAACTAATCGGCTTTCTCTCAACAAACAACAGATGGTTTAGAGTTGCACAATTTTCATTGGGTTGTGGTAGGACCGGCAGAATAAAATGCAAATATTTCAATATGTTACTATCGAATGAATTTGAATAATATACTTGTTATGTAGACGATTGCAGCTTATTTTAGATCGCTATTAATATTTTCCCGATGTTCGAAGGACGCCAGATGATTTTCGTGCAATAAATTTTAAATGGAACTCGTGTACATGAGTTTATTCGTATCTTCTGGAAAATATCTTCTTCCTTGAAAAAAGATATTGTTGTTACAATCACATACCTAAAATATTCATTTTCATTGACTGAAGACACTAATTATTGTATTGTGGAATATAAATTTCAAAAATTTAGTCAATTCGAACACTTTCCTGCAAATTATCTTAGATCTGTATTTGGGAGATTCAATTATGATATTATTTTTCAGTTTATAAACTTTACAGAAAATTTAACTTGGAAATAATTGTGTTTATATATATATATATATATATATATATATATATATATATATATATATATATATATATATATATATATATATATATATATATATATATATCTATATATATATATATATATATATATATATATATATATATATATACATATATATATATATATATATATATATATATATATATATATATATATATATATATATATATATATATATATCAGTGAGGTGTTGGTTTAAGAAGGCTGCAAGAGGTGTTAAAAAATACACCATAGGCGAAAATTTTTAGGATTTCAAGGTCAACCGCCTTATAATTTAAAGAAAATCAAAGTAAAACAAGCACCCTAAAATATTAAATAGGTACCTATTCGAAGAATTAATCAATTGTTGCCCAGCAAGAACCAACGGGGAGGTGAGAGTTTTTTCTTGCCAGAAATAAAATAGGCCCCTCCCAAAAATAGATTAATTCAAAATTCTTGTCATAAAAGTCAAACAAAACTTAATAAAATAACAACAAAATAAAATAATAAAATATACATTTAGACCTAAACAAAAAAATTTTAATAAATTCTTTGGTATAGACATCTATTTTTTCGTAATTCCTGCATAGATGCTAATGCCAAATAAAAACATTTTCCCTAGTAAAAAGTAAACACTGCCAACAAAATAATTTATTTTTTACCTGTGATCCGGTTAGCCAAGGATGTCTCTCATAATTTCTGATATTAAAACCGCGATTCTGATTTTTGTTACGCTGCACCAAATTGTTTAATTCCGGGATAGGTCGCAATGTTTTTATTGAAACTTTATCGTCATAAGTGCACTAATGTTATGGGATAACAAATATTCCACTGAGTCACCATTGAAATTTTTGAAATTAACTTCAGTAACCGAACTCATTTTAAAAACAATACGCGAGCAAAATAAATAAACAAACTGTTTTCGTCCACTAGTGCATTAGTCACTACAATTGATGCTTTCCAATGAATTCACTCGATTTTACCCGAAAGTCTATAGTTGTGATTGGTCGACATTGTGTGAGAATTGATGTATCCTTTTTGAACCGAGCAGCTAGCTTCAATCGGTGTTGCTTTCTCCCCTATTGTCTATTTCAATAAAGCGAATAAGATATATTTTTTCGCAGCGTTTCCTTTTCTCTCTGGCATGGCAACTGGAATAATGAACGCGTCTATACCTTATTAAGCCTCTGCAGCATTGTCACTGTTGATATGAAATCTTGAAATTAATGAAATGCAGTAAGCAGTAAATGTTAATACCTTCTATCGTAATTAATAAATTATATTATATAATGTAGGTTGAAAGGAAGGTAGGTGCTTAAAATAATATGATTTTGATTAATATGAATATGCTGAATGCTGACTATTCAATATAATATAGTAGTGATACACGGAATATTATTGAGGAGGTGGCTTAGCCTCCATAGCCGCCTTCGAATAGCCGCCCCTGATATACATATATATATATATATATATATATATATATATATATATATATATATATATATATATATATATATATATATATAAAGGATAATAATATGAACAATCCCGCATTTGTTATAATTTTCAATCACTCAATTATTTCTCATTCGTTGTTGATTTTATATTGGAGTCATTGACTTCAATAACCAATATTGAAACAAATAAAGAGATATATGTAATTCACAAAATCAGGAAGGTAGAATGATAACTATTTAAGATTGCCGATCGTAACTTCATCAAGCTTAGCCCTAACAGAGGAATTATACGAGAGATTTCTATTTTTTAGGTAATTTTTCTCTCTCTCTCTCTCTTAGATTCGATGGCTCGCGAAAAATTAAAATTTCTTAATGTTTTTTTTTCAATTTAGTAATAGTGTAAGAAATTTGATATATTTTCAAAACAAAAAAGTTTTGATATTGTACATTATGTAGAATAGGGATAAATTTCGCTGATAGATTCAACAGAGATTTGTATTTTCATTTATCAGGGGAAAAAAATTGATTTTATTTTATATCTCCTGTGTGAAAGAAGTTGAGAAAATAACATTTCAAAGATGATTGAAACAAATGGACTCACAGTTTTGACGATTTCGGTTACCCTGTAATATAATAATATAAAATATTAGTATTATGTAATATATATACAGGTTAGTGAAAAACCAACCCTTATAATATATTGAATCAGAACTTTTTTGATATTCCTGCTCTTTAAGAGTCTTTTAGACCGAATGGACGCAATTAGGAAGTCGGTCCACGCCGCACTCCGTGTTAGGGAATTAGGAATTTTATAGTAATGTAAAATGATAGGAAAGTAAAATCATTTTTTAGTAACTTAAAGGGCTGAAGAAGGTTTCAGTACCTTATAACTGCCCATAGATAATATTTAGCTAGCAAAAACATGTACCCCCCCAAAAAAAAATTTTTTCAATATACTTTTATGATTGATAGATTGCTCTTTAATACTTCAGAATATGATTTCAAATGATGTTGATAATCTGCAACTTTCATATATTTGGATTATTTCTCGAATAATCATTAGTTTGATCACAAAAAAATGAAATCGATATAAATTTTCTGAAAATTCAATATCACTTAAACTTTATGATAAAGATATCCTATGTCACAAATTAATCTAAAAATAAATCCACTGTAATTCGGATTCATTCAAATAAGTAGTTGATTTTTCGGAATCATTAATTTAGCTATAATAACTTCATGATTCACGCCTAGTCCTATTTTCATGCTGAATAGTATCCACCTCGGCTTACCCAAGACCGAAGGAACAACTTGCATATCTAATGTTGAATAATTACCGACCACACTCTGTTTCCTCATCTCCCTTCTCCGGCGTGCCTTGCATCAGTTCGCCGCCTCCACCGGGAAAAACGCCTCCCAGGCGCTCCCGGAGCCCGCCGCCGTCAGTTCGTAAAAGACCGGGACCGCGCCAACATCCAGGTGGTCGCGACGCGCACCATCAACCCCCACCATCCCAACCGGCGCAGCCCTTGAGCTGTTAACGCCGGCCGCAATCGTTTCGCGCTCACGCCATGGTCCCCATCGTCGCCACCTGAAGACGGCCGATCGGCTTTCAGGAAACGTCGTCGCGTGCAAGAAGTGGCGAATTACGTTATGCACTCGAATAGCCGTCGGTGAGACGCGAAATGACCAAGTTGTTGTTACTCTATCCATATCAGCCGTGGCGGAAAAAATCGTTTTCAATACTTAAATTCTGAGTCCGCTTTCCAATCAACTTGAAATAAAATCCGTACCTATAAGAACATTTCAATAACGCAAGTCTTTCGCATGATGCTCTGTGATTCGTAATTAGGTATATTAATCCGACGGTACATTTAAGCGTACGGTAATTATCACTTTGCTTGCATATTTAAGATAATCGTTGGTGCTTCTTAGTTGCACGCGAAGCAATTCGCATTGCACTTCAATAACATACGGGTATTAATTATTGATAGATTAAAGAAATCTCTATATTGCATAAATATATATTCGATGGTTTTTTTGATAAATTCGATTTATGTAACTGTTCGTTTTTGATTACGGTTTTTCGATCTAAGAGAACTTTAAAACATGTCGTCTAGTCCGGGAAATAGTGGTTTGACGGGCGTTCTTCCGAAGCAGAAATCGAAGAGGAAGATATCCCTGCCGTGGTTCAGGCAGGCATCGGTTGCGAAATCCCATCCAACGCTTACCAGACAGCATACCATAGACACGCCGAGTTCGTTTCAAGCCAGGCTTCTCAGGAGGCAGCCAAGTCAGAATGCTTTGGTTAATATCTTTTATTATTTTTATGATACTAATTTAGTCGTATTTTTTCCGAAAATCATAGACTACTGTATCGAAACTCAAGAGTGAGGTACGGGAGTGCTTTTTGACTATATATATATATATATATACTGATATTTAAAATAAAAACACTTGGCTTCAAGTTTCACAAATATATTGAATAAAAATTAACAATTACATTAGTCAACTAGTTTCGGGTTATGGGCCCATTATCAAGACTGAACAGAAAAATACTTAACAAGCTTATTTATAATATTGATTGTAGTAGAGGGGAAATTTGGTATTCAACTTGTTCATTTACGATGGGGTAATTCCTCTTAATGGCACTGCTAATTTCTAAAATTTCCAACAGGTCAAGACGTTTGCCCTTTTTACCTGGGTGGAGGCATATCGTTTTCTCGAAGTCGATGAAATGGTTAAATTTTATACAATGCTCTGAGAAACCAGTGGTGTTTTTGTTAAACAAAATTGACTTTTTATGTTCTTCTACGCGAGTGTTGATTTTTCTGCCTGTTTATCCGATATAAAATGATGGGCATTCATTACAAAAGATTTTGTAAACACCACTGTTTTCTCCAATATTGTTCCTATCCTTGTTATTGACTAAGAGTGAATTTAAATTACGTTTATTTGTACATATGCTTTTAATACCGTTTTGTGATAATCTGTTGATGATTCTATTACTAATTCCTGGAATATAGTTTATTAAATGATATTTTTGTTCGCTTTTTATGACTGGTGAGGGATAAATTGAATTTAGAATATTCTTATGTCGTTTTTTCTTTATCATTTGATCAATCAAGATGTCTTTATAGCCGTTATTTATTGCTAATAATTTTAAAATATTAACTTCTTTAGTAAAATTTTCTTCAGAAAGAGGAATGGCAAAAAGTCTATGTATGAATGAGTGAAATGCACTTAATTTAATTTTAATTGGTTGACTGCTATCATTGTGTATTAGCGTATCTGTAAAAGTAGGTTTTCTGTAGATATTAAATGTAAGAGCATGTTCTTTTCTAGTTATTTGGATATCTAAAAAGTTAAGGGAATGTTGTTCATTTTCTATTTCTTTTGTGAATTGAATTGAAGGGTGAAAAGAGTTAATGTATTTGAGAAAATTATCTAACTGTCTATCCGTCCCACACCATATACAAAAAAATGTCATCAACATAACGCCGCCATAATAAAACATTACTAATCAGGCTGTTTGTAGATTCAAAGATTTTATTCTCTAAGTCAGACATAAAGATTTCACTGAGAAGAGGTGATAACGGTGAACCCATTGGCAAACCATCTGACTGTTGATAAACTATGCCATTAAATTCAAAATAACTTTGTTTTAGACATAGAGTCGATGCCGAAATCATTTCCTGAACTATTTCGGGTGATATATTACTATTTGAATTCAAATCCCTTCTAATGATATTTTTCAATTCATTGTTCGGAATAGAAGGAAATAAATTTATTACGTCAAAAGAGATTAATTTTGCATTGAGTGGAATCTTGAGATTTTTCAACTGATTAATGAGCTGTAAAGAGTTTTTTATACTGTAAGTAGGGTTGAATTGTATTAAGGAAGGTAGTTTTTTATTTAGATATTGACATATTTTATAGGCGGGTGCATTTATGTAAGATACTATTGGACGCATAGGACAGTCAGGTTTATGTATCTTAGGTAGAGTGTATAACCTCGGAATTTGCGGATTCATCGTGGACAAAATTGCAAGATTGGTATGTGAAAAAATATTTGGGCAATTCTTAATGAGATATTTTACTTCTGATTGGTATTTCATTGTAGGATCATTTTTGAGTTTAATGAAGTTATTGGAGTTGAATAGATTTTCAGTTTTTTCTACATAAGTTTTTTTATCCAAAATAGTGACAGTATTACCTTTGTCCGCTTTACATATTATTAAGTTGTTTTCTGAAATTTTTTGATTTTAACTGTTTGATAATATTCAATTCATTGTTTTCACTGAAAGATTGAGTTTTTGATATGATGTTGGCACATATAGTTTTTTCAAAGTTCGAATTATTTATATTTGTTGAATTCAAGGCCAGTTCAGTGTTAACGGCTAAAAGTTTTATGTCATTTTTATCATGGAATTTTGGGCAATATTTTGGTCCTTTGTTTAGTAATTTCATTTCTTCATTACTGAAGTTTATATTTGTGAAATTTTGGACTCTATTATGAAACTGAATATCTGTTTTTGTGTCACTATTAGTCAATAAAGGAAAGTTCCTTAAGCTTCTTCAATTGTCTCTCATATTGTTCATGGCATATTTTCTTCACTTCTTCTCTCATAGTTTTGTCGATAACATCAAATTCAACAGGGTGACTTCTATAAGACAATTCACTATGGATGATTTTGAGGTGAAGTCCTAAATTGTATCTTCGTTTGTACCATTTTTTGATTTCCATCTTCAACTAAAATCTATAGGCTGCATGTACTGCTGATTTAGATTCTTTCGAATCATGCTTGCAAGAGATCTTCATGTATTTCGGTGTTAATTTGTTCTTCAAACATTCTTTGTTGAACCAAATATGGTTGTTGCATGTTTTGAATTTGATAAGTACTCTTCTGTAATACGTAGCGAGATATGCGTTGCTAGCATTTTTAATAACTAATATTGAAGTTTCGCTTATCACTTGGTGAAACATGATTAAATACTGATATTTAAAATAAAAACACTTGGCTTTAAGTTTCAAGTTGAATTTGATGTTATCGACAAAACTATGAGAGAAGAAGTGAAGAAAATATGCCATGAACAATATGAGAGACAATTGAAGAAGCTTAAGGAACTAACCAATTCTTGTAAGTCCTTTCCTTTATTGACTAATAGTGACACAAAAACAGATATTCAGTTTCATAATAGAGTCCAAAATTTCACAAATACAAATTTCAGTAATGAAGAAATGAAATTACTAAACAAAGGACTAAAATATTGCCCAAAACTCCATAATAAAAATGACATAAAACTTTTAGCCGTTAACACTGAACTGGCCTTGAATTCAACAAATATAAATAATTCGAACTTTGAAAAAACTATATGTGCCAACATCATATCAAAAACTCAATCTTTCATTAAAAACAATGAATTGAATATTATCAAACAGTTAAAATCAAAAATTTCAGAAAACAACTTAATAATATGTAAAGCAGACAAAAGAAATACTGTCACAACATAGGATAAAAAAACTTATGTAATAAAAACTGAAAATCTATTCAACTCCAATAACTTCATTAAACTCAAAAATGACTCCTACAATGAAATACCAATCAGAAGTAAAATATCTCATTAAGAATTGCCCAAATATTTTTTCACATACCAATCTTGCAATTTTGTCCACGATGAATCCGCAAATTCCGAGGTTATACACTCTACCTAAGATACATAAACCTGACTGTCCTATGCGTCCAATAGTATCTTACATAAATGCACCCGCCTATAAAATATGTCAATATCTAAATAAAAAACTACCTTCTTTAATACAATTCAACCCTACTTACAGTATAAAAAACTCTTTACAGCTCATTAATCAGTTGAAAAATCTCAAGATTCCACTCAATGCAAAATTAATCTCTTTTGACGTAATAAATTTATTTCCTTCTATTCCGAACAATGAATTGAAAAATATCATTAGAAGGGATTTGAATTCAAATAGTAATATTATATCACCCGAAATAGTTCAGGAAATGATTTCGCCATCGACTCTATGTCTAAAACAAAGTTATTTTGAATTTAATGGCATAGTTTATCAACAGTCAGATGGTTTGCCAATGGGTTCACCGTTATCACCTCTTCTCAGTGAAATCTTTATGTCTGACTTAGAGAATAAAATCTTTGAATCTACAAACAGCCTGATTAGTAATGTTTTATTATGGCGGCGTTATGTTGATGACATTTTTTGTATATGGTGTGGGACGGATAGACAGTTAGATAATTTTCTCAATTACATTAACTCTTTTCACCCTTCAATTCAATTCACAAAAGAAATAGAAAATGAACAACATTCCCTTAACTTTTTAGATATCCAAATAACTAGAAAAGAACATGCTCTTACATTTAATATCTACAGAAAACCTACTTTTACAGATACGCTAATACACAATGATAGCAGTCAACCAATTAAAATTAAATTAAGTGCATTTCACTCATTCATACATAGACTTTTTGCCATTTCCTCTTTCTGAAGAAAATTTTACTAAAGAAGTTAATATTTTTAAAATTAGTAGCAATAAATAACGGCTATAAAGACATCTTGATTGATCAAATGATAAAGAAAAAACGACATAAGAATATTCTAAATTCAATTTATCCCTCACCAGTCATAAAAAGCGAACAAAAATATCATTTAATAAACTATATTCCAGGAATTAGTAATAAAATCATCAACAGATTATCACAAAACGGTATTAAAAGCATATGTACAAATAAACGTAATTTAAAGTCAATCTTAGTCAATAACAAGGATAGGAACAATATTGGAGAAAACAGTGGTGTTTACAAAATCTTTTGTAATGAATGCCCATCATTTTATATCGGACAAACAGGCAGAAAAATCAACACTCGCGTAGAAGAACATAAAAAGTCAATTTTGTTTAACAAAAACACCACTGGTTTCTCAGAGCATTGTATAAAATTTAACCATTTCATCGACTTCGAGAAAACGATATGCCTCCACCCAGGTAGAAAGGGCAAACGTCTCGACCTGTTGGAAATTTTAGAAATTAGTAGTGCCATTAAGAGGAATTACCCCATCGTAAATGAACAAGTTGAATACCAAATTTTTTCGGCTGTGGCCGTTCTTTGTTATTTATTACGTGCTATTCAGTCCAATATTAACATTCAAATCTGTTATTATTAGATGGTAAGCGAAACCACAGAAACCTTTACCCACGTAATGTTCGAAATAGGTTCAAATTATTTTGATTTTGAAGAGTCAAAGAATAGGGTACTATTTATCTTTTTTTCAAAAATTTCTATTTGCGGCTATGGCCGTCTTCAGTTATTAATTACGTGCTATTTAGTCCAATATCCACAGACAGGTCTGTTGATATTAGATGGGAAGGGAACCACAGAAACCTTCACCCACGTAATGTACAAAATAGGTTTAAAATATTTGATTGTTGTCTATATATATATATATATATATATATATATTTATATATATATATATATATATATATATATATATATATATGTATATATGATGTATATATATGTATATATATATATATATATTATATATATATATATATATATATATATATATATATATATATATATATATATGTATATATATATATATATATATATATATATATATATATATATATATATATATTATATTATATGTCCCTGTATATATTTTTTCTCTCGGTAAATTTTGCCATTCTAAGCGGCATACATGAGAAAGCGAATAAGCTAAAATATGATATTTGGGGTTGTTCTTGAGCAAAAAAAAAAGTAACAAAATTTGGGTAAATTCTGTCAAAATTTTCTCACCTCCAAACTTCGCAGGAGAAAATGAGAAGGAGGTACACGAGCGAAAGTTTTATAAACTGGTGGTAAAAAATGCATAGATTAATTATGACAAAAATATTTGTAGTTCAGCCTTCAAGGTCTTCTTGGAGAGGGTATGGAGTATGGAAGCCTCTTATATAAATAGAGGGTTGAAAATGTGTACTTGGATTAATAATCCAATTAGTTGTTGTTACAATAATGTGTTATTAACTCTTTTCTCTAACCGCTTTAATTTTTATGAAGAGGCTTCTAGTTTTTTCGTAACTTCGGATGTTTTGCGCACCTCAACAGTTCGTAGAGATTGAGTCAAAATGTTGAAATTCTGTTCGTAGATTGAGTCGATGTAAGGAAATTCCTTTTGAGGTTACAACTTTTTTTTTTTTTTCTTCACTGCTGACATTCAAATGTATAAATTTTATGTATTTTCGTGGGTTCTAATTTTTTGCTTACTTCATTCCAAATTGACTCACTTGGTTAGGAATTTGTGTATAGAAAAGGTCAAGGATGAGGGGAAAATACGACCCTAGTGACGAAGCTCTACTGCTCACGCCAACTAAACTCATATGAATAGCATACTATATAAATTCTTCAGCTCTGTGGAAAATCATACATATAGTAAAAGTATTATTCTAGCTCCAATAGACTAACATTATCATAATTCATTCGTCTGATCGATAATTAACAATTTCATATAACACGCTCTATTTCGATATACACATTCTTCAAAACAAATTGAATAATTCATTACATAGACTGTCGATGTTTTGTGAATATATTGAAATATGATTATTTAATAAACACATGATGATGTACTAAGTGAAAATGTTTTTCGTTTTATTTGAATTAGATGTTGAGGGGAATCAGATTATCGAAAGGTTGCAGAATTTTCCAGTATTTTCATTTGAAAAAAAAAATTCGTCGTGCTCACTGTATTATGGAAGTTTACTGATAGTTCAGATATATAGGATTTATACCCTAGAGTGTATCATTCGAGGTAGAATTAATGAATAATTAATTAGAAATCCATCATAACTTTCAAAATATAATGCACGTTCATTCATATAATTTGTTCTTCTCGTAAAATCAGAGATTCACGAAATGAAATACATATAATGTGGCCTTATTTATTACTCGGTCATCATTAAATGCATACATTTCTTACTCTGCCAACGTAAACACAAGAGGTTGCATTTATAAATAATTTTATTATTGCCACACTTTGTTGCATTCCTTACTATCTAGATTGCTTAACAATTCCTAAATATTAATCAGATTAGTGGCAATGACAAAACGAAAAATTATTCATGAGTCATCTTGACGTGAGTATTCCCAGAATTTCAATTCTTTATTCCATGATATACAGAAATATTGAATATTCGTGTAAATTAACTAAGTTCATGGAATTGCTAAATTATTGAATGCATTTATCGCCAACTGTTCGATATGTGAAATCTTGGTTCTCGGTATGTGACATTTCGTGGGACCAATTTCGTGAATGCGACGGAAATGTGTAATGGAAAGTTAGGAGAAGTGCGATATACCTATTTCATTGAAATTAACTAAATCCTTGCTGAAAATATACAGTATGTATATTAAAACAATGGTTAAAAATAACAATTTACACATTTATTATAAGAAATAACGCATGACGCACGTTTCGGTGGAACTTCACCTTCTTCAGATGCTAATGGCAAACTAACTATGATTCTCTGTTATATCGAAAACAAGAAATGACAAATTATGTAGAAGGGGTAAATACAAAGATGTTTACAAATAATTATTAGAAAAGGAAAAACCAATTCAGAACTGCTAGTCAGGTAGTTCGGTAATTTTGAAAAGATTAAGAAGGGGGCTTGAAGTATGATCGATTTGGCTATTCAATAGGAGACCGGAATGCTTGTATTTATTTATCTGTGATGATTCTAAAAAATTAATTTTAATTCCCTTACTTTCAGTATTTAATATTTTAAAATCGAAATTGAATGTGTGATTTTCTGGGATTAAATAGTTTGCATAATGTGAATCCGACTTCTGATTAACAAAGCTACGTTTGTGTTCTGAAATTCTAGTTTGAAAACTTCTGAAAGTTCTACCAATGTAAAACTTATCACAATCGCCACAATTAATTTTATAAACTCCTGATTTATTATCTTTATGAACTTTGGATTTATTATAATTTATATGATTTCCTAAATTATTACCGGTACGATAAGCAATGTTAATGTTGTGCTTAGATAAGAGAGATTTAAGTTTTCTACTTGAATTTCCGATGAAAGTGAGGCTGTTGTATTTGATATTATTTTTAGTAAGGGGGTACACCTGGTTAATCGCATTTTTAAAAAACTTTTTATCTATCATATTGTCTATAATATTGGGATCATAATTATTATTTACGGCAATTTGTTTAATTATATTTTTCTCGATGTTAAAATTGGCATTTGAAAGTGAAATATTTACTAAACGATGTACCATACTATTGAAAGCTGCCATTTTGTGTTGGAAAGGATGTAGGGATGTACTATGTATGACGCTATCAGTGTGCGATGGTTTGCGAAAAATTGAAAAATTATGTTTGTTATCTACTTTTGTTATTTTCAAATCCAAATAGTTAATCGAGTTATCTTTTTCCATCTCTAAAGTGAATTT
Source organism: Cynegetis impunctata (assembly GCA_030704885.1). Classification (NCBI taxonomy): domain Eukaryota; kingdom Metazoa; phylum Arthropoda; class Insecta; order Coleoptera; family Coccinellidae; genus Cynegetis; species Cynegetis impunctata. The sequence goes on along the minus strand of JARQZK010003153.1, from coordinate 22,940 downwards.
TATATTAGGGTGTAAAGTATTAATGAATGTTTGAAAGCAGTCTAGTTGTCTAAGAGTGCCAGTGAAACAACAAATAATATCATCCACATATCTAAACCAATAAACGAATTGTCGACTAACAGGATGATTATGAATTAACTGTTCCAAATTATCCATGAATACCTCAGCCAACAAAGGGCTCAGCGGGTTTCCCATAATTAAGCCTTCAGTACTGCTGTAAATCTTATCATTGAAACTATACTTATCTAAGCACATTAACATTGCTTATCGTACCGGTAATAATTTAGGAAATCATATAAAAAATAATAAATCCAAAGTTCATAAAGATAATAAATCAGGAGTTTATAAAATTAATTGTGGCGACTGTGATAAGTTTTACATTGGTAGAACTTTCAGAAGTTTTCAAACTAGAATTTCAGAACACAAACGTAGCTTTGTTAATCATAAGTCGGATTCACATTATGCAAACCATTTAATCCAAGAAAATCACACATTCAACTTCGATTTTAAAATATTAAATACTGAAAGTAAGGGAATTAAACTTAATTTTTTAGAATCATTACAGATAAATAAATACAAGCATTCCGGTCTCCTATTGAATAGCCAAATCGATCATACTTGAAGCCCCCTTCTTAATCTTTTCAAAATTACCGAACTACCTGACTAGCAGTTCAGAATTGGTTTTTCCTTTTCTAATAATTATTTGTAACCATCTTTGTATTTACCCCTTCTACATAATTTGTCATTTCTTGTTTTTGATATAACAGAGAATCATAGTTAGTATGCCATTAGCATCTGGAGAAGGTGAAGTTCCACCGAAACGTGCGTCATGCGTTCTTTTTTATAATAAATGTGTAAATTGTTATTTTTAACCATTGTTTCAATATGTTTATTAATTTACACCAAGTATCGGCCCAATCAATCCAAAATTATACAGTATGTCCCTGACCACACGAAAAAAGACAATTTATAAGCATTTTTTGTTTCAAAAGAAAAAACTGCCAAGGAAGTGCAATTTATTTTCTATGAGAAAATAGTCTGTGAATATTTCCTAACACCCACGTTCAAACTTCATCTCGACAGCCACTCAACAAAATGTTAAATATGGCTAAAAATGATAAAATGTAATGAAAGCGTAACAAGGGGCATCTTTAGTTTCAAGTACGGATAAATTCAATATGAAAGTATATAATATGTCTTCTTTCAAGTATAGAAATATTCGTTGGAATTTTATATTGAATTTGGAATTGGTTATTTATAATAAATTGAGTAGAATTTTGAGGAGAATTGATAATAATTTTTACAAATAATATATCTCTTCGTATAATGATAATCAGGTATCGAAAAGAAAAATTGAAGGAAACATTTTCAATATATTTATATATATATATATATATATATATATATATATTTTATTTATTTATATATATATATATATATATATATATATATATATATATTTGTATTTTTTTTGCCTGTGAACTATTTCTAATCTCTTGATAAATATTAGCAATAAAAGGCTTGTTGAATATCAAAAAACTCGATTTTATTAAAAAGTTGACGTTTCGCCACGACATTCGTGGCTTTATCAAAACTTTTGAAAAAATTGAAATTTCTTTGACATTTATTGATTTGAAAACATTTGAATAGAAAAAGACTACTATGTTTCATGAGTTTTTTGAGATTCAACAAGCCTGTTATTGCTAATAATTATCAAGAGATTTTATATATATATATATATATATATATATATATATATATATATATATATATATATATATATATTTATTCGAATTATTGTTGCCTGTGATCTATTTTTAATCTCTTGATAATTATTAGCAATAACAGGCTGGTTGAATCTTAAAAAACTCGATTTTATTGAAAAGTTGACGTTTCACTATGATATTCGTAATTGAAATTTCTTTGACATTTATTAATTTGAAAAAAAATTGAAAACAACAAGGTTGCTTTATCTTGCTAATTATTTATTATATGCTATTCAGTCTAATATTAACATTCAAAATTGTTATCATTAGATGGTAAGGGAAACCAAAGAAACTTTTACCTACGTAATGTTTGAAAATAAAAATAATATGGTACTATTTATCTAACAACAAAGAAATTAGTCATGGGAAAACATTGAAGATGTGGAGTAGAATTATGGTATAGCACGTTTATATGGAAGCAGCCGTTGATACGTGTTTCGGACTCTTTGGTCCTCATCAGAACGGCGTAGCCAAGCATTGGATTGAAAATTTGAAGATGAAAATAGTACAACAAACAAAATCCTCTGATACGGAAGACAATCAATCACACAATTGTGGTTTATTGTTTGAACTCTCCGGTATGGGAGATTTGGTCAAACTTTGCCACGGAGGCGATCAATGCTATCCGCGAGAACTAAGAACGAGTAAATAAACAATAACAAAGAAATTAGTCGCGGGAAAATATCAAATAGGTAGAGCAAAATTATCGGTATAGTTCGTTTATATGGAAGTAGCCGTTTTTAATGAAATTTTTTTATTTATTTAGAATTTCAAATCTTTTAAAAAAAGGTACTTACAGTTTAAAAACAATGTATGAAACTCTCAGCTTAAGTTTGGGGTCATTGCCATATTTTCAGCTTGCAATATTTAATTATTTATTCGAATTATTGTTGCCTGTGATCTATTTTTAATCTCTTGATAATTATTAGCAATAACAAGCAACCTTGTTGTTTTCAAATTTTTTTCAAATTAATAAATGTCAAAGAAATTTCAATTACGAATATCATAGTGAAACGTCAACTTTTTAATAAAATCGAGTTTTTTAAGATTCAACCAGCCTGTTATTGCTAATAATTATCAAGAGATTAAAAATAGATCACAGGCAACAATAATTCGAATAAATAATTAAATATTGCAAGCTGAAAATATGGCAATGACCCCAAACTTAAGCTGAGAGTTTCATACATTGTTTTTAAACTGTAAGTACCTTTTTTTAAAAGATTTGAAATTCTAAATAAATAAAAAAATTTCATTAAAAACGGCTACTTCCATATAAACGAACTATACCGATAATTTTGCTCTACCTATTTGATATTTTCCCGCGACTAATTTCTTTGTTATTGTTTATTTACTCGTTCTTAGTTCTCGCGGATAGCATTGATCGCCTCCGTGGCAAAGTTTGACCAAATCTCCCATACCGGAGAGTTCAAACAATAAACCACAATTGTGTGACTGATTGTCTTCCGTATCAGAGGATTTTGTTTGTTGTACTATTTTCATCTTCAAAATTTCAATCCAATGCTTGGCTACGCCGTTCTGATGAGGACCAAAGAGTCCGAAACACGTGTCAACGGCTGCTTCCATATAAACGTGCTATACCATAATTCTACTCCACATCTTCAATGTTTTCCCATGACTAATTTCTTTGTTGTTAGATAAATAGTACCCTATTATTTTTATTTTCAAACATTACGTAGGTAAAAGTTTCTTTGGTTTCCCTTACCATCTAATGATAACAATTTTGAATGTTAATATTAGATTGAATAGCATATAATAAATAATTAGCAAGACAAAGCAACCTTGTTGTTTTCAAATTAATAAATGTCAAAGAAATTTCAATTACGAATATCATAGTGAAACGTCAACTTTTTAACAAAATCGAGTTTTTTAAGATTCAACCAGCCTGTTATTGCTAATAATTATCAAGAGATTATATATATATATATATATATATATATATATATATATATATATATATATATATATATGTATATATATATATATGTATATATATATATATATATATATATATATATATATATGTATATATATATATATATATATAGTATATATATATGTATATATATATATATATATATATATATATATATATATATATATATATATATATATATATATATATATATATGAAGTGCTAACCTCTTTCGTAATTATTGAGCATAATAAGACATATATTGTGGATATTTCTGCTAGCAAACTTATTCATTGTTGCCTAATACGTTTTCATCTTATTATTGTTATCAGAAAATATTTTGCGTTGAATATTTTTCTTCTGAGAATATTTGCTCTTCTGAAACGATTATTGCTTTGATTTGTTTCAATTTGCTCTCGAAGTAATTTATAAATCCTAATAAAAGCAATTCTGATTTTTTTTTCGTATAATCGCCCCCAAACGTCATTAATTTATTTCATAGCGCCTACTATATAAAACTAAAGAAACTCCGTTTCGGATGTCCCACGACACCTTTCGTCTTTTTTGGTTTGTGTTCTCTGACCCACAGAAGAGAAGTCTGCTAATGTTGACATGAAATATAAAAAAATCGTTTCTTTTCAATGACATGAATGGGAGGCATTGACCTCAAAGTGATTTGATTTTCGGTCCCTCTGAAGTATATTTTTGCATGAAGATTATGAAATTTTTGCAGACTGAAGTATCCATAAAGTTTTCAGATTAATTTATCCAATTGAGAAAATTGTTTGATGAATTGTACAATACACAATATTGTATATATAATGAATTTTAGATTCTTCACCAAGGAAATTACCCTATTAAATAGATTGTTTGTTGAAAATATTCTAAATTTAAACGGCATTGATATTGTGAGTTCATTAAATTGTTACAGATCATTTGCTGCGAAAATAATTTCGGTCAGCCTGTTTTTAATTTTTATAGTATGCATATGTCGCCCTCTGTCTTCTCTATTCATCATCCGACGAAAATTGCTTGAAATAGAAAGAATTCAGACAGATGTCATTGATAAACTGCTTCTTGGTATTATACAGTGTTCTAAAATATTTGTATGAAATTTCCATAGGTGATTCGATGGAGTCATCTAGATATATATATATATATATATATATATATATATATATATATATATATATATATATATATATATATATATATATATATATATATATATATATATATATATATATATATATATATATATATATATATATATATATTAAAAATAAATAATACGAAAACAACTTGTCTAAAAACCACAAACTGAAAATAACTTTTATTCGACTAGTTTCGCCTTTTACAGCATTATCAAGACTGAATACATGTATTCAGTCTTGATAATGCTGTAAAAGGCGAAACTAGTCGAATAATAGCTATTTATGCCATCAGTTACGAAATGCCTAATTTTGTGTAACGCGTGAGATTTTTGCGGAACGAACGAAGTGAGTTTCGCATACAAGATTTTTTCTAATTTTGAAGAAAGTAATAAAACAATAAAATTTAATATAATTGATAAAAATTTGGAAAACATAAATTTAGTTTGTTGCTGTTACTTCATGTTAGTTGTCAGTTTGACATTTCGTAAAAAAGTCTAGACGGAAGGTTTTTAGCGAGATTGATATATTTTCAGTTTTATTTTTAAAAAATGAGTGATTCAAGTTCTGAAGAGCTACCAAGCGATATTGAAGAGGCAGCAGGTAATGCTCTATTATCAGTAATTCCCAAAAAGTCAAAGGCAGTTTATGATTTGGCATACGAAAAATTTGTTACGTGGTGTGATGAGAAGAAAATTAAACATGTTAATGAGAAAGTTTTACTTGCATTTTTTGAGGGTAAGAAAGATCTAAAAGTTTCCACATTATGGGCACTTTACTCAATGTTAAGGTCTGAACTAAATCTGAAAAGGAATATTGATATTAAAAAATATACAAATTTGGTAGCATATATTAAAAGGCAAGCGGACGGGTACAGTGCTAAAAAGTCAAAAGTTTTTATTAAAGAAGATTTTGCCAAATTTTTAGTGGAAGCTGATGACAAAGAATACTTAATGGCTAAGGTTGCAATGATAATTGGAATGGCAGGAGCATGCAGAAAAGCAGAATTAACATTTCTTCCAGTTGAAAATGTTATAGACGAAGGAAGCCATTTTCGTGTTGATATTCCACCTTCAAAAACAAAAGTTATACGGCAGTTTGCAATTACCACTGTAGACATTGAAAATACGAATCTTGTTGAAATATTAAGAAAATATATTAAGTTGCGTCCCCAGGTTCTTGAAAACAACAGATTTTTTGTAAAATATGCGAATGGAAAATGTACCAGAAATCCTGTGGGAATTAACACATTTAGCAGTCTGCCAAAAGTTATTGCACAATTTCTTGGTCTTTCAAATCCTGTTCTATATACTGGCCACTGCTTCAGAAGAAGCTCTGTCACTTTCCTAGCAGACAGTGGCGCTGATATTTCAAAATTAAAGAGGCATGGAGGTTGGAAATCTACCTCTGTTGCGGAGGGATATGTTGAAAATTCCATGAATAATAAAAAACTTATAGCGCAAGAAATATTTGGTGAAACATCTAATGCAATGTGCGCCGCTTCCCAAATAACAGCAAGTTCGAGCAATGAAAAAAATATGTCGTCGGGAATTAATTTGAATAATTGCAATAATTGTGTTATCAATATTTATAATAATTAATTAATTTATAATTTATGTTTTTAACTTGTATTATAACAGTTTAATAAATAGAATAATTCTTTTTGTCACTAATTTTGAAATACATTTTTCGTCACCATTTGCATAAAATTTTACTTTATCAACTAGTTACAAAAAGTAAGACGTTTCATAATGTCAATCAGTTTTAAAAAGTGTCACTTTATATGTCAAAATTAGAAAAAAGTTATTTGCTGAAGCTGAAATTTGATAACTAAATAATAATTTTTTTTTCAATAAAATAAATTATTTTCTAATTTTTATTATCGTCAACTATTAAAGCGTGGTTCTTCAGTACTCGACGCAATTTTTTCGAATTTCAATAAAATACATTATTTTCTGATTTTTATTTCGGTTTGCTATTAACGTGGTTTTTCAAACCATATTTTATTCCGTTAGAGGCGCGAAAAATAAAAACTCAGTGACGGAGCTTTGCTGCTAACGCGTTCTTTAATTTTTAAGTTTGTATGTTATGAGTTTCACTTCAACAGTAAGAACATAAACAATTTTTATATAAAATTAGGTAGGCGCAGAAATATAAACTCATTTTTTCAGGAATTACATGTGATATTTCATTTGTTACAGATTATCTATGAATTTTAACTTTCCTGCAATTATTTTCAATATCAACTTCAACTCTTCGAAATCTCACACTACTTCGTTGGCGCAATATTCTTAAAAAAAAGTATGCAAGGTTGCTCTTTATGTATGCCAACCAATCAGAGTCACAGGATACTTAACATTTTCGATCAAAATTATTTTTACCTCTTTTTGAGAATGTGATTTTAATGTTGAACTTGATATCGTACTTTTTGATGCCCCAATATTTAGCAGATTCTTACAGTTTAATATGAACGTTTGTGATTTCTTCAATTTCTTGTCTGATGCAACATTAATATTTTAATGTTAAAATAACACATTTTGATACACCACTGCAATAAATATTTCGAAATGTTCCATATAAGGCCCAGTACGAAAGATTTTAGTACATAGTCAGAAGTTTTATCGATCGCAGTAAATTTTATATTCTGCCGGGCATTCATCGATACCAGTGAAAAAAATCGTGTTTTTCATCGCATAAATCCTTGAGTGAGGCTTATGCCCGTTTCCAATTATCAATAATTGAAATTACGAACATTCAATGATAGTTATCTTTCCAAACATGGATATGGCGTGCATTTGAATGAAATGTGAAAAATTGTTTAATTGATAAATCTACTTAATGAAGTAGAAATAAGGACTGAATAATTTCGAATGAAGGATCTTTTTACTGAATTGAAAGTGATAATGCTAAATCATTTCAAAGAACCATGAAATAGAGTTTAAGAATTTAAATTGGTTTTATGAAGCTAAGTTGAATTTGCGGCACAATTTTCAATCATAATTTTCATCGCCCAAGTTTTTCGGCTCTAAACCTACAACACGACCTTAGTGTTAAGCCTTACAAATCACCAACAATACTGAAATTATGGATATGCTCGCACCCCCCTTTAGTGTGCACACTATCCCCTTTAGTGTGCTCACGACCCGTAGGAAGGCACGCCCAGATGTTGACAATCGCTACTATAGGATATAACATTCAACATAACATATAAAGTATGACATATGAGATTTAACATATAACATGTAACATATAACATAGAACATATAATATATAACATTTGTACATAAAATATTTAACATCTACTATATAGTATATAAATTATAATATAATTATGATGATATATGATATATAATGTACAGGCCGTTTTTTGCTGGTCCCATTATTGCTATCTCGGAAACGGAGAGACATACAAGGTTGGTTAAATTGGACAAAAATTTCCTAATTTGGAAAGAGATAATAAGCTTTTCTCAGATCTTAAATAGCAATGGTTGTTTTTGAGATATTGGCCAAAAACTAAAATAGTCGAATGATATAAGAATAAGTCAGGACAACTTTCAATGACGTTTCACTTTTGTTATAATCTGATATGAACTAATTTTCAATGCGACGTCTCGTTCATTAGATTCCATCCATATTCTTTTAAATATAAGCCTTAGTTTTTTCCATCAATCTGAGTGGCTACTATTGTTTCAGCTATTAATTACAATACATGTTTCTCGATATTTTTCTCATGATCACTGTAAAGTCAACCAATTCCCGGTCAGAGCTACCTCGAAAAAGTACGTACTAATATTTTCTGGGTCTAGAACTCAAAGATATACATGAATGCTGAATTCTTTACAACAGTGGCTACTGAAATTAAAAAAATAACTAGAGGCCCATATTTAAAAAAATTAAGTTGACGATGGAATCTAATGAACGAAACGTCGCATTGGAAATTGGTTCATATCAGATTATCTTCTTCTTCTTCTTCATCAGCCTGTGGTCATCCAGTGTTGGATATAGGCCTCCCCTGTTCTTCTCCATAGTTCTCTATCTTGCGCCATTCCTGCCCAGTTAAACCCTGCTGTTCGTTTCAGGTCATCCCTCCATCTTGTTTGGGGGCGACCTCTGCCTCTTTTTCCCAGATAAGGTCTCCACATCTGAATTTCCTTGTTCCATCGATTGTCTGCCTGTCTCAATGTATGTCCCGCCCATCACCATTTTAGTGATGCTATATGTTGTTTCACATCGATAAGTTTGGTTCTTTTGCGGATGTCTTCGTTTTTGACTCGATCTTTTAGTCTTATGTCCAGCATTTGTCTTTCCATTGCTCTTTGAGTTTTAGCTAGTCTGTCCATTAAACCTTTGGTAAATGACCAGGTTTGTGAAGCATATGAAAGAACGGGGAGTACACATTGATAAAAGACGGAGCTCCGTGATTTGAGTGGTATATTCTGATCCTTTAAAATTTTAGCTTGTCTGCCAAATGCGCACCATGCTGATCTTATGCGCCTCGTAATCTCTGCTGCCTGGTTTGCCTTTCCGCATGTTATAATTTGACCAAGGTAGATATATTCCTCTGTACGAATATGAAATATCCATGAAAGTTCTCCTAACTTTTTCTTATATAATTCGAAATGGAGGCGTTAAAGCCACAAAACGAAATTCGTCTAATTTAGTTTTTGACGAATATCTCAATAACAATCATTGATATTTAAGATCTGAAAAAAGCTTATTATTGCTCCCCAAAATAGGAAACTTGACTGTAATTTAACCAACTTCGTAGGACTCTCCGTTTCCGAGATAGCAATAGTGGGATCAGCTAAAAAAACGGCCTGTATAATATACCACATGTGGTATATGGTGTATAATATTTAATGTATATGGTAATATTGGTAATGGTACTCCCCTAATGTTTAAAGGAGTGCAGGTTCACAATAGGAATTTATAGTGATAACGGCGTTTGTTGTATTCCGGTTTGTTTAATTGTGCCTCATTTAATTTACATATACTGCTGAAAGGTATGAAGAAATTTTTTTTGTTATATAGTATTATATTTTAGTAAAAGTAAGCATTTTTATGATTTTCGCAATTGAAAGTAATATCCTGAATTTTTTGTTCATTTTTATGATCAAGTAGTAGCTGCAGGCAACTGTTTACTCCTTTTGAACCTTCAGGTTGACTGGACTATAACTCGGTAAATTAGATTCAAGCCTTCAATTTTCAAGAGAGACTTTGATAAGAAAGCATAAAACAGATTTTTATCAGATTTCGAAGCCAAAGTTTTTCAATATGTATGATACTCAGTATCAACACTTCCTTAAGCTCCATCTGCTTGGAAATAATTGCTTATCTGAGTTTGCTTCAGCAGATATTATGCATCATGTTAGTTACTGTGAAAGCAATTCATGGAAACTATGAGTTCAATCGTCCTTAGTTATCACGTAGTGATGACGGTACAGTCAGATAAATATTTTTTTTGCAGGCTAAAAATTTTATTAAAATCGATCCATTTTCATTAGCGATCTTCAAATTAAACTAAATATATCGCAATAAGTATAAACCCGCACTTGATGAAGTTCACCAAATCCGGGAATTTATCCTATAGTTCGATAGATATTGAATCCGGGTCGGGATAAAGAGCGCAAGGAAGTCGAAAGGGACTAGAGAAGCTTGAGATTCGTGAAAAGCATTATCGATTTTCCGCCCGAAAACTTGGTACCGAGTGAGTGAGCGAGATAGAATATATAAACTAGAAACGGGATCGATGGAAATTGTTGGGAGCGAATGCGGGTATAAATCTTCCCGATTTAACCATTCGCCATGGAAAAATTACATTTAATTTCCATTCGATTGGAAAATATTTACGAAACAAGCCATTCGTTGCTTTACTCCTCGTCAGCATAAGGGTGACGGAAACCTTGATGGGATATTTGACCTGGAATTCCGTCAGCACTGACCCTGGAGACGACGTCCAGACAGAAAATGGCAATTTTTTTTCAGAATCTTGGTCTATGATGTTTTTCTTATATCCCTTATAATTCGCAGCCACTTTCCTTTTATTATAAATTTTATATATGAATATATATATATATATATATATATATATTATATATATATATATATATATATATATATATATAATTTTTATATATATATATATATATATATATATATATATATATATATATATATATATATATATATATATATATATATATATATATATATATTTATATATATATATATATATATATATATAATATATATATATATATATATATATATATATATATATATATATATATATATATATATATATATATATGTAGGGCTGTATATACAATTATCAGTTGAATAGCTAGGGGGAGACGAAGTAGGCCGTCGCTTCGAGCTCAACGGTCTCAAGGCGTCAAATATTTTTTGAAAATAAAAATATAAAGAATTACAAATCTCAAAATAAAATTACATTGACCATCCGAATTGAGATTTGAAAAATTTTATCAGAATAGTCTCTTAACTTTTATCCCATGAGGATAAAATTACTCAGGGTGCGGCGGATCATAATTTTCCCTGGACGCCCAATGTTGAAGCTAGGCCACTGATAATTATTAATCTTTCATCTACAATAACAGGCCATTGAAATTTGAATTCCGATCTTATTTACGAGCATCAAATTGACGAAGTAAACTAGGACATTTATTTGAAACTGATCAAACAAGCCTCCTAGTGGAGCTGGTTATACGAGTTCACGAAACATCGAAATATCTCCATATACCTTTAGACGGTAAATGTTAGAAATATTAAGTTGTTTATCAAAATCAACGGAAATGATAGACATACTGTTTCGCCCTTATTTGGGGCTCGTCAGTATCATCCATCCATCCATCGATAGTGATAACCAACAAAATATTTCACACGTTTTCCTTCTAGTCAATCAATCAATCAAAATACGTTTATTAATTTTTCTGGGGGGGGGGTTCCTTTTTGTTTTCTAGCTAAATAATTTATTTTGGGAAGTTATAAGGTTCTGCAACCTTCTTCAACCCTGGCTTTACTTAATTAATTTTCTGACATTTACAATTATAATGAAAAAAGACCTAGTTTTCCTATATTTGGGGGGAATGCGGCTGCGACCGACTTTTTTGCTAATTACGTGCCATTCGGTCCAAGGTCAATATATTTCAACTGACATTAGATGGTAAGGGAAACCACAGAAAACCAGATGAACCTCATCTTACAGATAGATTCATTTCGGCAACGAGAACTCGTACGTCCTGACATCCGAGGGTGGCTACTATATTCGCTAAACGATCATTTCCGTTGATTGTGATAAACAACTTAATATTTCTAACATTTATCGTCTAAAGGTAGATGGGGATATTTCGATATTTCGTGAACTCGTATAACCAGCTCCGCCACGGACGTGTCTCGATGACACGAAGAATTCTGTTTTATATATATATATATATATATATATATATATATATATCTATGTGTGTGTGTATGTTCTGTGTGTCGTAGTGATATTTTATAGAATATTGGTCTTCCTCACTATATTCTGATTAATTGAATTTTGTTTATTTAACTAAATATTGACTATTAGCATTAGTCAAATTCAATTAATTTCAAGTTATTATTATTTGAAATTTCAAATATGGGCAGCGAATGCTTCTCATATTATGTAATGTTACTCATAATTCAACAATTTTTGTTGTTTCTACCAAATTCGTATCATCAAAAATGAGTACCTATATTCATTGTTCTGGAAAATTCATACCTAATTCCAAAATCTTAATGTTGTTCCTCTTGTTTTTACATTATTTTGTGCTCGTTGATGCCGTCAATATAATAAGCATAAAACTTAAATGAAAGTACACATTCCTTAATTATAACCTGGCAAACCTTACATATTTATCAGTGTAACAGTCCAGTATTAATATTAACCTCATACTTTTTCCTTTATTTCAGTATTTTATACTTTTTAGAATGGTCTGACCAAATTGAAATATGTATGTAGTATCGTTACAGTAAAACACAACCGCGTTGCACTTCGCGAAGGCTATTCCGTTTAAATCGCATCAAGACCTGGTTCACTATATGTAAGC
>JARQZK010003153.1:0-5000 GCA_030704885.1 Cynegetis impunctata | reverse complement strand
CTGAATTGAAATAGAAGGAATATTTTTGTCTTATGCTATGATTCTCAATAATCTTTCAGAGAAGTTCAAGAAAGAGGTGGACAAAGATTGTTGTTTTCCAAATGATTTTTCTAAAGTTTCCATAAGATTTAATTTTGAACCTTAGATTTCGGTCAAATAAATACCTTCGAGACAGTAATTTTTTTTGAACCACAACCTTAATATAAAGGCTACGTCCTGGACCATTGACATTACCCTCATACATTTATGATCGATTTAGGTTTTATAAATTTGCTTTTTAGTAAATTTTCCACGGAAATAATTAAATATTGCATTATATCGAAAGTCAACAGAGAAGTGCGGCAGTGCTATTTATATCTGTTTTAGACTTCCAGGACGACTATTTCCGAAATTTTGTTGTCTTCTGATATAATATATATATATATATATATATATATTATATATAATATATACTATATATATATATATATATAATAATAATAATAATAATAATAATAATATATCTTTATTTTCCGAAATTGTTTCATTACATAGATAGCAACAATACAATAAAGAAAACAAGTCAAAATCAATAATTAAATTTGTTTACAAAAAGCTGAATATTCGCCAACATCATACGGCTCTATATCCAAAATAAATTCATAAATATTCTGTCTAAATTTGTTATACTTTAGATCAAAAGTCTTAAATCTCCTAGGACACAAGTTGAATAGTCTCATACAATTATAAAGTGCTCCAGTTTCAGTGAGGGAAAGGGTATGCACAGGATACAGAAAGGGTTCAATTCTTCGTGTTCTATTTTTATTCAGGTATTCTTCAAAATAATGCATATTCCTATACATGAAAAGCAATGATTTGAAAATATAAATACCACAGACCGTCAACAACCCATTCTTCCTAAAAACACCCCGGCAAGAATCTATGTAACCCATGCCCAACATAACCCTCACTGCACGCTTCTGGGAAACAACAACCTGACGACGCATCGGACTCGCCCCCCAGACACTGCTGCCATAACTAAGCAGCGAGTGGAAGTTAGCCAAAATATACAATCTTTAATGTTTCTGTATCTATTTGTTTTTTCAACATATTCATGGAGTATATTACCGAATTTAGTCTTCCCTTCAAAAAATCAATATGCGCATAAAACTTCAAACTACTATCAATATGTATACCAAGAAATTTAACAGACTGACTAACATTGATCTTAACATTATTGTACAATAGTTCTTTAGGATACACCCTATTATTTCTATCGGTTACAAAAAAAATACATTCAGTTTTATCCTTATTGAGAATCAAACCATTTTGGTCACACCATTCATTCATATCATCCATAGACTTGCCAAAGATTTCCTCAGAAGAGTTTAAGTCTTTAGCAGTTATTAATATGTTTAGGTCATCCGCATACATCAATGGTGCTCGTGTAGAATCAGTAAAAATTGTCGGTAGATCATTTACAAATACAACAAATAGAAAAGGTCCAAGAATGCTACCTTGAGGAACTCCTAGCTGTAAGGTCCTTTCAGGAGATAAGAAATCACCATTTTGGATATTGATAAGAACCTTTTGTTTTCTATTAGTTAAATAGCTTTCAATAAGTTTGAGCTGATTATCTCTGATACCATATATGTCTAATTTATGAAGTAAAAGCTTATGATCGACACAATCAAAAGCTTTAGAGAGGTCTAACAGTACAGTTAATGGAATTTCGCCTTTATCAAGAGTTTTTAGTATAGCGCTAACAAGCTCAAAAATTGCCGACTCAGTACTTTTATCCTTCATGAAACCGTGCTGATTTTTAGTGAATACTTTAAATTTAGAGAAAAACTTCTTGAACCTGTTTACCAGTATCTTTCAAAAACTTTCGAAAAAGAAGATAAAAGACTTATAGGCCTATATCCACTCATATCGTTTTCAGAACCCTTGCCCTTAAATAATGGTTTGACAATGGCAATTTTCAGTTCATCGGGAAATATTCCATATTTGAAAGACTGATTAATAACATGACAGAGAGGCGATACGATGTGTACAATACTATCTTTTATAACTTTGATAGGAATCATGTCATGACCACATGATTTTTTATTTTTTAGTTGTCTAACAGTTGCTAAAACTTCAGATTCATTCACTTCAAACATGAAAAATGATTTCTCTAGTGTTTTGAGTTTCCTATTAATTTTTTTCTTATGGAATTCTCGAGATAAGTTGGGTGCAATATTCACAAAATAATTATTAAATTCTCCAGCCAACCTTGAGAGATCCTCTGAGGCGTTGAAAGTAGATTTTCTTTTCTCTTTACCAGATAAGTTTTTGATAACATTCCAAACTGCCTTAGATTTTTCCTTTGAGGCCTTAATTTTCTGACCAAAAAACTTTTGCTTTGCTTTTGTAATGGCAAGATCATAAACTTTTTTCAAATTTTTTATAATGTTCTAGAACAGTAGGAACTGCCTAGACATCATGAACATTATATCTAGCTGTTCCTTTAAAGTTTTAACTTCTGTATTTGCATGACAAAAACTCTTAATATTTGTATCATAATTTTATTAATTTTTCAGGAAAATTTAACTTAAAAAGTGAATTGAAATGTTCAGAGAAATTGCCCCACATTCGATTTACGTCATCAGATGATGTGTTGAAGACATTATCCCATTTTTGGTTAGCCAGAGTTTCATTGAAATTTTTTAAAGTAAAATCATTTATGAGTCTTACCCTTACCTTTTCACGAGTTTTATTTTGACCTGTATCAGAGAGTTTAATTGCTTGGCCCGTATGATCTGAAAGATGCGCCTGGAATACGGATGTTTCAAATTTTTCAATATTAGTTAATATGTTATCAATACACGATGCCGACAAAGCTGTGACTCGTGTGGGTTCTTTGATTCCCACCACAGCACCATAACTGTGAACCAAGTCTAGAAATTCATGAGTTTCCTTACATTCATGTAAAATATTAATGTTAAAGTCACCAACTATCATAAATTTACAATTTTCTGCAACCAATTTATCGAAAATAATGTTAAGTCTTTCAAAAAATAAATTAACATCAGAGAGAGGAGGAGTGCCCGGTCTATAAATACAGATAATAAGAATTTTTGTACTATCAGTCATAACCTGAACACCACAGCACTCTATGACATTCGTGATACTTAGTTTTTCAAAATCACTCCTCATTTTACAATTTAACGAATCTTTACAGTATATTGCACTGCCACCATGATGCCCACTTACTCTACAGAAACTGGAAGACAAAACGATATCCAGGTATTTGGTAGGCCTGAAGCTCCTCCTTACTCTTCCAATGTTCTGTCAATGTTACTACTTCAGGCTGCTCTTCTTCTATAAAAGTTAATAACCTCAAGAAGGATGAAGATATATATATATATATATATATATATATATATATATAAAAAAAACAATATATTATATATATATATATATATTATATATATATATATATATATATATATATATATATATATATATATATGTATATATATATATATATATATATATATATATATATATATGTATATATGTATATTGTATCAGTCTTATACGATATACGAGGTTCGGCAATCAAATTATTTTTGATCACGAGTGAAGTACCTTCATTTTGACAAAGTTAAATTTAATGCTCCTTGATTAATTATGCATTAATGTTCGAACGTAAACTTTCAGTGTTGTCGTAGAGAAAACTTTGTTTATTGTAAATAAACTAAATTAAATATTCGAAAATTATTTTCATTCCTTAACATCTTTCCTCTATAAAAATTTTCGATATGGTCAAAAGTAAAGGTACTATACTCAAAAAAAAAATTTTCGACGCGCCTCGTATACGACTGATTCAAATTGAAAACTGTTTGAATTTTGGGTTTTAGAACATGCAAAATTTTTTATGAAGAGAACATTTCTTCGATGAAAAAAAAAATATATATATATATATATAAATTAATATATATATATATATATATATATATATATATAATATATATATATTATAAATATATATATATATATATATATATATATATATATATATATAATATATATATATATATATATATATATATATATATATATATTCAATAATTGGTATTTAGGCCCTCAACAGACCAAATGATATGTAATTTGTTATCGAGGCAGAACGTAACTTTCCGAATTTTGGTGAACTCAATACAAATTTTGGCAATAAAGTGAGTTTTCAAGCTTTGGGCAAGGAGGAAGTAGTGGGAAGGTAGATGGGCGGATAGTTTTCAATCTGGTTACAAAAGAATCTTTGTGGGTTATATAGAGCTAAAAAACGGTGTTTTTAGGTTGGAAGGTTGAATAGTTTTACATGGAAGGAGTTAATTTAAGGAAAGTGCCTTTGTTGGTATAAACCCTCTTTCCAACCGTCGTCATTTTTATGTAGAGATTACACCTTCGCAGCTACTCCAAATTGTATGTAAAAAAACAAAAATTAGGGGAAAATACGATAGTAGTGAAGGAGCTCTGCTACTCACTCAATTTTTGAACTTTCAGCTTCTCGCAAGAAGTTCTTTGTTTGTGGAAAACCCACAATAATCACTAACCTGCCTATCCTAATGGTATATTCAACGTTGGATAGATCTTGGCAAAGGCCTTTATAAGTATATGTTACACTTGGTTGTCTGACCCCTTTATGATGGATGCAAAGTAGAATGTTCTGCTGCATGTTTTTTTCTGGATAACAATTTCTTGCGGAAAAAAAATACGTTATATTTGCCGAGATACTTGGACACTCCTCTCCCTCACGTGAGAGTGGTTGAGATTCGGCTCGACCCCCTCCCCCTCTTAACGATTCTGATAATTAATGGCTAAACAGAATCTTGACTTTAATTTTAACCAGGGTTTCGTTCTAGTAGAAATTTCATCCATACATGGTTCGTGAATCCAAGGAAATAATTTATTCAGTCTAGAATTTCCATTTTAGGTAATTGGCAAAGCTGGAGATCACGCTATAACCACATCGTCAC
>JARQZK010003152.1:37500-42601 GCA_030704885.1 Cynegetis impunctata | reverse complement strand
CAGTGAATTTCCCACACCATGAAAAAACTTCTGAGAAAAAACTCATGACAGACCAGTCGATGATGAGGTTTTGAACAGCAGGACCTCCGGAATGCAAGATACCGATCCTAAACCCTCGGCTAACTATTCTCGTTAATAAGTAGAGTAGAGTGAACCGAGATGCTTCGTACTCTATTCATATTAAATAAGTAAGTGAAAAATTTGAAATATATTTAATTAAGAACAACGTTCATTTAATTTCCACCACAGTATGGTCTTTGCTCAATTTAAATAATAATTATCCTTGTATTTGTTGATAACTTTCCGTAATCGTAATCCTAGTTTTATTGATGGAAATAATGGAAGTCTTTTTCATATCAAACATAAATCTTCAGTAAAGCTAATAGGCCTGGAAAGGTTTTCAGTGTAAATTAGGTTTTGAGCATAACATTTTGAATGGGTAAAGTGTAGGTTTCTGTAATGAAAATAATTGGTAATGAAATTTTCATAAACTTGCAAAACTCAACCCATATGTTAAATCATATTTTTACTGGCCGTATCACGTTTTCAGAGGCAGAGTACCTAATGTAAAAATCGTAATTAACAAATGGAGCAAATGAAAACAGGAAAATTAATTCAAATTTAGTATAAAAAGTGCATTGAGAATTATTCTCAAAGTTTGAAAATTTCACATAATACGTAGGTCTTTATACTCTTTTGGAGTTGGGCAAAATCTGGAAACCGCGAAATCTCTACATTAAAATACCGGTGGTTAAGGACAAGAATTGAAACACCCAGAGTTTAGTTCCTTATACCAAATTTCAACCCTCTGTGAAGACCTGCAGATCAGGCCCGCCCTGAGGAATTCCGGGGCCTGGGGCATAAGTTGGCTCGTAGGCCCTTTCTACCTTTGGGTCTGTTTGAGGGGTGGGTGGTTTGTTGTTAATTATTATGTGGAAAAAAAAATTTGTTGCAAAATGATTTTTTTTTATTTTAAGAGAGAATTATCAATATCATGTTTTTTCCTTCAAGAGTGACCACTAAATCATACACATAATTATTTACATGATTCATGTTGGACTCATGGTATTTAACTCGGTCGTAGATCTTTTTCGAATTGTCGCTCACGTCACATTTAACAAACTTCAATAATAATTGGTTGTTCTCAATACTTTTGTCTTCGAACAGATAAGAAGGGTAGCAAAAAAGGGCACATTTTTCAGAACTCCAGGTCATCCAATCTCTATCTGCACATTCCCTGTTACTTAAATTCTTCGACAAAATGGACGTGGAAAACGGTCTGCCGGAATTATGCACTGCGGCTTACAGGAGCTCCCCGTTAAAACACTAGTCTTGATGTCAAGACGACCCCTGCTAGGGTCTTTATACACGGTGATTTGTTCTGATTCCTCTAAACACTCTACAGTATTCTCTGAATCTAGGTTAACCGTAATTGAAACATCGAAACTTTCTTCGTCATTTTTGTTATTATCTGCTACAGAGGAAATTTCTTTATTGTTTGAGATCGTATCAAGCTCTTACAACCATACAGATCTGGCACTAAAGATTGAGAAGTGGATGGAGATGGGTCAGTCACCAAATATGCATTCGATAGTCAAAGTGTTCTTTTCCCTCGCCTACCTGGTCTGAATAACGAGTATTGGTTTACTCTTTACTAAGTGAAATTGTGTGGTTTTTTTACAGCTCAATAACCGGAGACTGAGCTTCGTAAAATACCAAAAAAAAATCGAAGGTTTTAAGTTACTTCCGTTCTATGCCCTCTTCCTTCTTCCTACTGCCTTGCCACCCCAGGCTAATAGAAAACTAACTGCACCAAAAACTGAATAATCGGGACCGCAATGATTGTGAGACCGTAGCCCAAATTGCAGATTATATCTAAAATAAGGTGAACATTCGTACACGGATCCTATGTTTAACTGCAGAAGGATGGGCCACAAAAATAATATTAAGTAAACTGATGTTAATACTACTCAACAACATTTTTATCTTGTTCTGTATCACTCCTGTTATAAAATACTCTGAAATTTCAAATATTTACTTCAAAAATTGTTTTCTGTGTCGAGAGCCCCTAAACATTGGGGGGCCAGGGCAAAGTGCTGCCCTTCCCTCCTATGGGCGGCTCTGCTGCACATACTGTGAGATGAGTAAAACTGCAAAAACCTCGAAAAAACAAGAAATCTACACTAAAATGGCGGCTTCTATATCATCAATTAAATCCACATTTAAATTTGTAACCCTGCCACTGATAAATTTGACATATGTGAACATGGATTCTTAACAACTTTCAATGAAGCAAAATCATTTAATATTAAATGCTATTACAATTAATATACAAAACTATCAAGCAAATTTTTAACTTCTTAACGAAATAAAAAGACTTTCTTCTAAGAGCTTTACACTCAATTTTATTAGCTAAATGATGTCGCCTCTAAAGTCCTCTACAGGATTTCCGAAGATCTCTTTCTAGAGTCGAAACTATTGTTATAAATTTTAGTGCCAATATCATGAAAAACAAACGTTTTCATTCTGCTTCTTATAAAAACAGATTAACATCAAGTAACGGCAAACAATATTGAAACATCGTAAGCTAATATCTGAACACCTCCGAAGTGCCCTTACAATATTAATCAACGTCTCCAGTTGGTGTACATGTAAATGACATGTACGTCTATCCAAGCGTTAATAACATACACAAGCCGATTATTGGTTACAACGTACACGGCAGGGACAATGGACAACCTAAGTTCCACAAAGGCATGCAGAATACAAATATACATAGCCAGAGATAAACCCTCTATCAAACTCATCAATATAGCCATGTTGCGTTATCAACCTAAGCAATCTATCCCATGTTTGGAGCAACGGATAGACAACGTATAGAATTCGGTTGAATCACCGATATACTGAAAAATGCATCAAGCGTGCATGATTGCAAACGTTCGCACCAAATAAAAACCAATCAGTAATATATACTGTCCCTATAAAGCAATCACGTATTGTATATCGTTCAATTATACCCATAATATTCAAATATGAATAAAAACCATGGCCGCCTGAAACGTTTTTCTGAATGACTTGGATTAACAAGCTAATCTGAAGACTGATGAGATTTAATGAGGTCGGTATTCATGTTTGCATGTTGAAATGAAATTTCATGGAATTCTAGAAATTTGCCGTTGAAGTAAAAATGAATCATATAACGATATACTCTAATACAGAAATTGTTAATAATGTAGGTATTCGATGGAATCCGTCATTACTACGTGATAATTTAACATGATTAACAAAACTAAATTTGATTTTACTACGTTTATTATCTCAAAATATTTTGAAAAATATAACACTGCGATTGCAATTTCGGTCACTAGACCATCATCCGGCAGATTGAGTTGAGAAGTTCTTAACTCAATCTGCCCGATGATGGTCTAGTGAGGTGTTAAAAAATACACCATAGGCGAAAATTTTTAGGATTTCAAAGTCAACCGCCTTATAATTTAAAGAAATTCAAAGTGAAACAAGCACCCTAAAATATTAAATAGGTACCTATTCGAGGAATTAATCAATTGTTGCCCTGCAAGAACCAACGGAGAGGTGAGACTTTGTTCTTGCCAGAAATAAAATAGGCCCCTCCCAAAATTGGATTAAAATAAAATTCTTGTCATAAAAGTCAAACGAAACTTAATAAAATAGCAACAAAATAAAATAATAAAATATACATTTAGACCAAAACAAAAAAATTTTAATAAATTCTTTGGTAAAGACATCTATTTTTTCATAGATATGATAAAAACATTGTCTTTTTGATAATAAAATTCATCTATTTCATGAATTTTATACTTTTATGAACTAGGAGGTTATGTTAGTAAGGTTAGAAACGTCAGGTCAGCTCAAGTTTTTGAAAAAAAAAGATGACCCAGCGACAAAATCTGACTTCATATTCGGCTTTTTCAGGCAAAAATAAGCTATAATCCGAAATTTCAAGAAAATCGGGGCAGTCTGTTGTATTATCGATATTTACCATAATTCCTGCATAGATGCCAGTGCCAAACAGAGACATTTTTCCTAGTTGAAAGTAAACACTGCCAACAAAATAATTTATTTTTACCTGTGATCCGGTAAGCCAAGGATGTCTCTATTAATTTCTGATATTAAAACCGTGATTCTGCTACGCTGCACCAAATTGTTTAATTCCGAGGTAGGTCGCAATGTTTTTATTAAAACTTTATCGTTTTAACTTAGTGCACTAAAGTTATGGGATAACAAATATTCCACTAAGTCACCATTGACATTTTTAAAATTAACTTCAGTAACCGAACTCATTTTGAAAACAATACGCCAAATTAAAACCAAAACAAACTATTTTCGTCCACGACAAGTCACAACGGTCCATGTCCAACGAATTTACTCGATTTTACCCGAAAGCCTATAGTTGTGATTGGTCGACATTGTGTGAGACTTAGGTGCAATCGGTGTTGCCATTCACATGTGTTTTACTTTTCTATTGCAATGAAGTATTCATTCGCAGTATTCGCATCGTTGTTTGCTTTTCTGTGGCAGGCATAATCAACGTTGAGAATATACCTTTTTAAGCCTCTGCAGCGTTGCCACAAATCTTGAAATGAATGAAATGTAGTAAATGTAAATACCTTCTATCGTAATTAATAAATTAATTTATATAATGTAGGTTGAAAGGAAGGTAGGTGCATAAAATAATATGATTTTGATTAATATGAATATGCTGAATGCTGACTATTCAATATAATATATTAGTGATACACGGAATATTATTGAGGAGGAGGCTTAGCCTCCTTAGCCGCCTTCGAATAGCTGCCCCTGATATATATATATATATATATATATATATATATATATATATATATATATATATATATATATATATATATATATACAGGTAGTATGGAACCAAGTAAAAATCTTTTGAACGAAAAGGACAATATTTATGAAATTTTGCAGGTAAGTGCAATGGCGCCAAATGCATCTGATGTATAATTTTTTGTTGATAACATACTTCCGGTTGAACCGGAAATACCCTCAACTTTTTTAATTTATATGGGACCTCCTGTATATCTTTGCAGATGTT
>JARQZK010003152.1:22500-32500 GCA_030704885.1 Cynegetis impunctata | reverse complement strand
GTCTGGGATAGTATGACGTTAATGAAAACAATCTGTTTCATTCTGTTTCACAATATGAGTAATACCATAAAAGCTCAGATTCAGCTGGTTGTTTTTCAAACTGCTTTGGAATAATTTCTCTTCGGCAATCTGATTAACAAATAAATTTTGGTAAGGCAATTTTAGCAGTAGTATTCCATGTACTGTTTTTCATTCCATTGTTTCCAAAGCTCGGGTTGTTTAAATATATTCCTTTGCAAAATATTAGACTGATTACTATATCCAAAACGAATTAAATTAATATCTTAGTAAAAAAAAATCATTAAATTTAACGAAATACCTTAAAAAGTATATTGACTTCAATGAGTCCTCAAATATTTTGTTAAATTAGTGAAAATTTGATGTATTATCTTCAGTTATCACGATATTTATTAAATCTCATCATATCACGGTCTTCCTAATTCAAAAACTCAATTAAGACCAACATCCTTTAATTTTGAATTCATTTTAGAAGCGAAAGTTTTTTAATTCGGTGGAACTTCTGCAACTCATGTTTTCCACTAGAAACTTACAAATTCTGCTATAATTGTGCGTCTTATTTATGGCCATTCAGAGTATAAACCTATTTATCATTTATAGTCGTTTGAAGGCACAATATGTGTAAATTGCGAGGAATTTTTGTCGAGAATTTCTTCAGGCCACAAGTGCAACATCTGAAGTTCGAAAAATATTTTTGGCACATTCTCTCTGGAAAAAGTTGCATCAAAATTTGATTTTATTCAATTAAAAACCATAATTTCTCGATATGGTTTTCTCTACCTATTATATTCAGTTTCTTCAGACAGGCTTCTGTGAAAAAAACCACTTCATATTCCCCATAATAAATGTATGTATTCATATATTCTTATAGCATGTGTGACCACGAAAGCATGAAGATCTGAGGATCTTATTTATTTATGACAACTCTTGGGAAACGCGCAAGGTTATAACGATTCTTGAACGCCCCGAGATTATTTAAACGAAAGGCGCTTTGTGCTGGATTTGAACCACTGCAAATCATAGCAAACGGAAAACACTTATAAGGGTAGTAGACTAGTCACTTTAGCATAAAAAAGGGGCTAACCTCGGAATGAGAGATAATGAGCTGAATTTTCGTGTATACCTTCGTTTTGGCGTTTTAAGAGTTGTATCAAAATCCTCATCAATTCTCGTGTCTGCTTCGTAAGTTATTAAAAATCGAAGGTTGAAAAAAAATATTTTTTCGTGATTACCTCAGTTTCTATGACACCGACATTTCTTATGAAAATTGTAGAGCATGAAATTTGCCACAAATTTTATTTCAAATATTTTTTCATGCGCTCAGCCGGTTTTGCGATATAGGACGGTGAGCTCGCAGCGCTCAGCCATACGTTCTATAATTAAAGGTCAACCGTGAATATTTCTGTATACTATCTTAAATTTTGAGTAATTTGTATTATTCATCAGTTAATATATTGTGTTTAAAATATTTTACAAATTTTTTATATAAACTTAAACAAACGTACACATTGTAAAGGTAAAATACTTAATTATTTTTATACTTTAAATAAATTAAGATATACAATAAGCATTGTGAATGAGTTTTTGATCACACAAAGTATAGTCCCGTCAATAAAGCTTTTCGGTAGAAAGTCCTCAGAAACAGCTCCGATTTTGATAATTTTTTTTTAAATTTCTGTTTTTTAATATTATTTGAAATCAGAAATCTTGTAGAGGGAAGAAATAATTATTTCAATTGTTTAAACAAAATAGGGCATTGGCATTTCAACGCCACGCTGGCGTTGCGTGTTGGCGAGGGGTGGAATATAGGAAGGAAAGCGTGGGGAGGGGAATTTAGGTAAGGACATGGTTTCCCCGATGTTAGGAGGTGGGGAGACAAACCATGAGCTCACATGAGCAGGGCCGCTAGTCCCTGAAGTAGATCTATCCTCTACCGGGGCCGTAGAGAGAGTTTTACCCGCTACCGAAGTAAGATGTGACTCGGTCACATCTTTAGAAAACCGGACATGCCCATTAACCTGAAGCGGAAAGTATTCGACGCCTGCATATTACCCATCATGACTTGAGACTATAGCCCTAACCCAAAACACGGCGAACCGACTCAGGGTTTGTCAAAGGGCTATGGAATGTGCGATGCTGGGGCTTAGCTTGAGGGACCGAGTCAGGAACGAGATCATCAGGAAGAGAATAGGAGTCGTTGATGTCATAAATTGAGTCGCCGTCAATAAATGGCGCTGGGCAGGCACGTCGCCAGGGATGACACCAAGTAGACAAAGACCATATTGCAGTGGCGGCCAAGAGAAACTAGGCGTAGTTTCGGGTGCCCCCAAAGAAGGCGGAGAGAAGATGTACAGAGGAAAGAACTGGATCTTGAGTGCACAAGACAGACAATGGTGGAAAAGCATGGAGGAGGCCTATGTCCAGGAGTGGACGAGAACAGGCTGAATAAGAAGAAGAAGAAACAAAATAGACGTCATTTATATGAAAAAATTAGTTTTTGCGCGGTTTTCCTTGAAAACAATTGTTGGACTAAGGAAAACGACGAAATCAACACTATACAATATTTTTGAACAATGTGAAACGGATTGTGGTGCAAATAGACAAGTAGGTCAGTGCCAATCTCATTGTGTATTTATTATTTGATGAAGAATGTTATATGTTTCGTACTTGTTTATAAACAAGCTACAATTACGCAAGGCCAAAGTCGCATGTCGTTGGTATCTTTATATAGTAATTATATATAAACCAGAGGGAATCTCTGATAGACAGACTTACACAGAGTTCGACACTCATCACGCTGCCCGAGGGTTTAGCGAGAAGTCTATAGTGTATAACGACTAGTACACATTAGACTAAAGTATAAGATGAACCAGTGTATCATTTCATAACCAGGACCAGTCATTACAGGATGTTAATGATGTTACAATTTTTTTTACATTATCGATGGTGGTATGTTAATTCACAGATTAAAATGGGAAGAAAATACAAAGTTTATTGATATTTTTCAACAGTATATCAGAATTTGACGCAATAACTATGGTACCAACGTTAAAGATGTTTTTGATGGATACAATAATAATGGGACTAAAGCGAGAGAAATCGTAGATATAGAAGTAATACTTCAGTCGATTATTTTTTTGGAGAAGACATGCCTCTTAATACAACAAAAGAGAATTTTTTTAGGAAACAGCACAAATAAAAATAGGTTAATCAATCTTCTCTGCAAAAAGTTAGCCGAAAAAAATATTGAGTAGAGTCATGCAGAAAATCATGCATATCGATTAATCGTACAATCAGCTCTTGATAGTTCCTTCCATGATGTAGTTGTTGTAGCAGAGGACATGATGTATTAGTGATATTGATGGCTTAAGCACCTGATCATAAGGAAATATTTTTCTTGAAACCAGTCAAAAATAATGTCTTACAACAAGTTTACTCTATAGAAACCATGTTAATGAAATATCCAAATATTATCAAAAATCATCTCTTTTCCATTCATGCATTCACTAGATGCGAAACAATAACGGCTTTTCATAATAAAGAAAAAAATAGTTTCATTAAAATTTTTAATATGATGATGATTAGAAATTACATGCAGCAGCTGAAACTTTCATGGTTTAAAAACTACGTGAAGAAATAATTTTTGATGGAGGTATTCATTATATTCTCACACTGTATGGTGCTAAAACTGCTAAAAGCTTGAATGAACTGCGATCCAAGCGTTTTATAACATTAGCTTCAAAAGACAAGAGCGTACAATTGAGCTCGTTGCCTCCATCAGAGGATGCAGCAAACAACAAATTAAAAGAGTTTACCTTCAAGTTCAACAAAGAACAAATAATTCTTCAATTTCTCCCGAAGATTGGGGTTGGAAAATAGATCATTACTTAAAACCAATTACAATGACATAACCCGCAGCACCGAAGAACGTTCTGAAAATTGATATTTTGCTCTTGCAAAATGAGTTCAGCGTGTGGCTGCTGAAAAAGTGGTTTGCATTGCTCACCCGCCTGCATTTTATGCAGTGGAAGTGACTGCGATAATCACCCGTCACCTGATGAAGGCCAATTGATTGTAAAAATTGAATGTTCTTCTTTTAAAACATAAACAGAAATTGACAAAATTAGTGTTCTTTTTTTAGAGTCAATAAAAAAATGTAGCTGAATTATTCTGTTATTCAATAATAAATAATAATTTATTCTATTATTTAATCATAAATAAGAAATTATTCTATTATTCAATAATAAATAATAAATAACACAAAAATAATGAAGCTGAAAACTTATTTTCTTTATAAATTACATACATATTGTTTGAAGAATAAAAATAATTATTTCCCCCCTCTGAAAGATTTCTGATTTTCAATATTCCCTAAGTTTTGACTGTAAATATTTCCTCAGCCGGTGATCCGATTTGAAATTTTTTTTTCCAAATTGTAGCTCCGTTTGAGAAAATGCAATAGTTACAAGATAATCAAAAAATTAAATAAACTCATTGTAGAGGGTGTTTAAATAGTGACATGCTTTCTCCGTCCAAGTTTAAATCCTTCTGCTGGCAACATCGGGTAGCTCAGGCAGAAAAAAGTATACGGTGTGATAATCGCATTTCTTCCGCATAATCTGCTTTTTTAATCATCTGTTTATCTTGAGCCAAACGAGAGCTATTCATGTTTTTATGACCGCTCACATCTTTCGCACGAAATTTTTTAAAACTTTTTTGTTAATTCGTGAAGAAGACTGCAAACAAAATTTCATCAAGTTTCAACTTTGTCTATTTGTTTATTTTGAATTGATTGGGTTGATATATGACGAAAATTAATTAATATATCAAAACAATGGTTTATAAAAACAATATACATAGGTATTTATTAAATAAAATAACGCTTGACGCACGCTCCGGCGAAACTTCACCTTCTTTAGATGCTAAAGGCAAACTAAATATGTTCCTCCGTTATATCGAATACAAGAAATCAATAGACGATAAATTGTGTAGAAAGGGCAAATAATAGAAGAATGGTTAGAAATAAGTAAAATGGAAAAAACCCATTCTGAACTGCTAGTCAGGTAGTTCGGTAATTTTGAAAAGATTCAGAAGGGGCTTGTTATATGGGGGGAAATACGAAACCAAATAAACACAGTTGTCAACTTGTAATGAAATTTTGTATGAACAGCCATCTTAGCAAACTAACAAAAAATTTTTGAAAATGTTCGTGCGATAAATGTGACCGTCATATAAAATGAATATCTCTCGAACGGCTCAAGATAAGCAGACGATTAAAAAAACGACTTAATCAGAAGATATGAGACTACTTTTTGGCTGCCAGAACTACAAGATATTGCCCGCAGAAGGATTTTAACTTTGACGAAGAAAACATGTGACTACTTAATCACTCTTTACAATACGTTTATTTCATTTTTTGATTATCTTATAACTACTGAATCTTCTCAAAGAATTGAGCTATAATTTGGTAAAGAATTATTTAAATCAGATGACGGGCTGAGAGAATAATTACAGTCAAAACTTAGGGAGCATTTAAGCTATGCGTAAATTTGCGGCGCAGTATATAAAAACATAAATTTCAGAAAAAATTTATGAAAATCGGAGCTATTTCTGAGGACTTTCGAGGTTTGCCTATTTCACGGCTTCATTGACGTGACTAGTATTATTGAATGAATATATTAAAATATGTGGAACGTTACTGTATGTATTAACTGATACTCGCATACATACATATATATATATATATATATATATATATATATATATATATATACATATATATATATATATATATATATATATATACATATATATATATATATATATATAATATATATATATACATACATATATATATATATATATATATATACATATATACATATATATATATATATATATATATATATATATATATATATATATATATATATATATATATATATACATATATATATATATATATATATATATATATATATATATATATATTTAAATATATACATATATATATATATATATATATATATATACATATTGTTATATATATATATATATATATATATATATATATATATATATACATATATACCTTCGTAGGATTCTAAACGAGAGATAATAGTTATTTTCCTAACAAGTGCGTAAAGAGATATTTTCCCGCACGAAACTGCCGTTAGCTTGTAGAAAAATTGTATTATTTTACGCCCACATTCTCGCAAATTGATAAACTTACCGAACTGACGCGTGAAATAATAAGTAAGCAATAACCAGACGCCATGTGCGCTCTGGTTGGTTGAATAAGTCACGTGCTCGTGTGTTTTGTAAAGTTTTTAATTTTGTAACTGTGCAGGAACTGAGAAAATAGCTAATATTTTCTGTAATTCGAGTTGCCATAAAACTTTGATATGTTGCAATAAGTACGGGTACTTACATAAACTTTTAAGTATCAATGTTCTTATTTTCAATTACCTATGTTTAATTTGTTTCATGTTTTTCAAGCATATTTTTAATGAAGCGCTTTCTTACCTAGCTATTTTAAAATGTTTTTTTTTACAGAAGGCTGGTTTTTATGTTTTATGATTGTTTTTTCTTTTTTAATAAACCTCTTTAATATCGTAGAACTCGATTTCTGTTGTTTTATTTTGGT
Organism: Cynegetis impunctata; assembly: GCA_030704885.1. NCBI lineage: Eukaryota > Metazoa > Arthropoda > Insecta > Coleoptera > Coccinellidae > Cynegetis > Cynegetis impunctata. The sequence goes on along the minus strand of JARQZK010003152.1, from coordinate 25,836 downwards.
AGATTGAAGTAGGGGTCATTAGCATATTATGTAAAAGAGTAACCCTGTATTATAGTTACCTACCTAGTTTTAAAGTAAAAATACTGTTAGGTAGGTAATCGAAACTGATAAATTTATAGTTTGGCAAGTCTGATTGTACCTAAGTCTATGGACACAATCATTGCTATTGTCAACATCGACCAATCAGAGAGCAGTGTGTTATATGCCGTATTTTAAAGTAGCGTAAAATTAAAAGATCTTATGATTGGTCGAACCGTTTAGAATCTTACATATGGATATCCGTTAGTTTATAAATTTATCACGAGACGTCGCAAATTGATAAATTTGCGAAAATGTGAGCGTTAAATAAGAAGGAGAAGTATGACATCCGAAAGCGTCGGCATTTTGAACGTGACAGTAATTTCTAAACATTGTCAGATAATAATTGTAAACCCCCACTCTTCAACTACTCTCACGCGCTCGGCCGTTTTTTGTCATGCTCAGCTTTATTTTTAAGATATTTCTCAGCGTTTTTATGGAAAACCAAGATGAACGTTTTGAACTATGAGAATTCTACTTTCAAAATCATTTTAGTAAATTGAAATCGGACCATACCTGTCGCATTCAGGTCTGCTGGAAAATTGCATAGTAACATAATCAAATGGCCATAGATCAAAAACTATGCATCGGACAGTTCCTGATCTTCGCACAAATGAAGTTCCTATCAATAGCTAATACTGGCCGGAGGATCTACGCTACAAATCAAAAAATAACCGAGTTATGAACTTCTGAAAAAACTGCATTTTGGCCGGTTTTTTCCAATTTTCCCTTAGACTGAGGGTCTTATTGAGTCGTCCGACCTCTCATTTTTTTCGTCTTCTCATTTTCTACAATAAGTCTATTGACACCATCACGATTACTCTGATAGTTCAAAAAAAACGCGTTTTTTTGCATAAAATTGTTAATAACAAAGATATAAATAATAAAGTCGAGTGAAAAACATATCACTATATCATGTGGAACTATTTGACAAACAATGGCGGAGCTGGTTTTCTTCTAACACTTTTTGCACAAAATGCTCACTCTAAATCTCTGTAGCTTGGCCTATTAAGATAATCAAATATTGGATGCAGATACTCGACGTAAATCCATATCAATCAGAAACAAAATGAAAATACGAAATCTTATGAACTATGACTTACGTGTCAGCTTGCGGAGGAGGGTGACTGGGACCTGAATCTTCCGTCATTTTGTCAACCATTAGGCAACTTCTGGATTCTCGCAAACAATTTTCGATGTGTTAGTCACATCACATTTACCTCGAACACAAATTCAATGGAGTGTGTCAGCCTCAAATTCTTCGGGTAGTTGCCTGTAACAAATAGAATTTTTAGTATTGGCAAGTATTGAAAGGATTGTATATATTCAGAAGATGATTACTTCTTTTATTTTCCTCGGAAATAAGGAAATATATCGAATGATATAGAATATGTATGTGAATATATATGAATATATATATATATATATATATATATATACATATATATATATATATATATATATATATATATATGGCGCCGACTTATGAAAAATATTGGGGGGGGAGCAATTTTCCAGTTTAAAATTTTCTTTAAGCATTTTAGAGTCATATGATCAACATTAGAACCCCGACTTTCGATAATTCGACACTCCGGAAAACTCGACAAGCCTGACACATTTTTTGGCTTTGAAAAACGAAACACACACGGTATTTTCGTAAAAAGCTAATTAAATTTGGAGTAATAATTATGCGTTTAGACTATTACAGAGCAGTGAATATATAGCTCTGAAAAGACTGAAATTATATTTCAATGAATCCATAACTATCATTCATATAATGAAACATTAAATATTGCTGTCGCACTTTGATAAATGAGTGAAATAGCTAATTTAAACATACTTTGAATAAGTCTCAGGGTTCATTAAATAAAAACAATATTGCAAAGTTAATGCTTTAAAAATATTTGAGTATTATAAAATAAGAATAAAAACATATGTGAGTATTTGAAAATAAATACTACAGTACTCTAGTAATATAGTAATACAGTAAGTACTAAACTAGTACCGTAAAATGGGACTACTTTGGACAGCGCAGGTAAATTCGGACATCGAGACCTTGAAGAAAAAAAATAGTTTAGAGGAGGAAGCAAAATCATCGGAGCGGCTTGCTCTGAACTGAAGCGTGAAGCGTGTTTAAAACAGTTGCCCTCAGTCGTTTGTGAATTACGGATGTATTCTCTGTGCCCGTAATTTTTTTACGTCGATTTTTGTAAACAAGCAATTTTCCAACTTTTTTTAAAGTGGAAAAAGTAAGTGACCTACACCTCAACCTATTAATGATTGAGTTTTGGTTTCTCCACTTTTTAATAGGCAAATATATTGGTGATGTTTTGTGTTATTTGTAGATTTTTATTCGTTAAATTTTTTTTCCAGATCGTCCCAATCAAAAATTTCACCTTTTGAATGGTAACTTCGGACATGGTCCGAAATTACAAAAGGCAACTGGGGAGTCGCCCCTACCGGAATTATTCGGAGGAGCGGTTAAACCAGGCAGTAGCAGATGTTAAATCTAAGAAGAGATAACTAAGAGAGGTGAGTGAAATTTATGGGCTTCCCAAATCGACCATTGCTGACAAATCTAAAGGCATTCATGATAAAAATCCAGGGCGGCAGCCAGTACTTAGTGCTGATGAAGAATCACATTTGGCTCACGGAATATCCACTGCAGCAATATGGGGTTTTTCACTGGTGGAGTATGATGTAAGAAAAGTTGTACAGAGCTACCTTAAACGCAAAGGAGTCCAAATTGGTCGATTTCCTAATAATTTGCCAGGAGTAGATTGGGTCAAGAAGTTCCTAGATAGAAATAGAGAGTTATCCGTAAGACTTGCGCAGAATATCAAAAGAAACAGAGCTCAAGTAACCCATGCTACTATTCAAGATGAGTTAAAAGTTTCACTAGAAGGTGTGCCAGAAGAAAATTTAATCAACTATGACGAAACTAATTTTAGTGACGATCCTGGACGAGTCAAAATAGTCTGCAAGAGGGGCAGTAAGCATTGTGATCGAATTATTGACGCAATAAAGACCAGCATATTCGTCATGATGGCAGCTTCTGCTTCGGGAACGTTACTACAGCCCTTTGTCGTTTACAAGGCCAAGCATCGTTACCAAGAGTGGGAGAAAAATGAACCCCCAGGATGCCGATATTCTTGCACACAATCTGTCTGGTTTGATGCTCGAGTTTTTGTAGAGTGGTTCCGAGAAATTGTTTTACCATATTTCCGGAATAAAAAAGGAAAGAAGTTAATGATTGGT
>JARQZK010003152.1:7500-17500 GCA_030704885.1 Cynegetis impunctata | reverse complement strand
ACAGTGTTGCCAGTATCAATTTGACAAATAGAAGTCTCGAGAGGAGCAAGGCGCATGCGTAATTCATAAATAGCTGATCTAAATCCTCGTAAATCCTCAATAAATCACCGTATATCCTCAGTAAATCACCCTAAATCCCCAATAAATCACTAAATCCTCGATAAATCACCGTACATACTCGCAAACTTGTATTAAATCATCGTAATTCATTCATGTTGTACACCATATATCACCAGATATTCACTCCTCGCTGGTGACTTATTTATTCCAAATTAGGATTAACTATTCAGAAGATATTTAGTATCTATTGATCTAAATAGAATAAAGTATCAGATAGAAGTGCAGATAGAAAAAATAGGATTTTGCCTGATTATCAACAATTCACTACCAATTTTCATCACTCTAAACTCAATGAGCAGAAGCTGTGGAGGTGCGCAAAACCTCAAGAACAACGAAAAAATAAGTAATCTATACATGTAAAAATCACGTGTCACGGTATTTGTGGTCGCACTCCTCCGAAATGATTCGACCGATTCTAATAAAACTTTTTATTGTTTTTGGTCATGAGAATAAGTCGTAAAGTATCGTTTTTCGTGTATGATAAATATATATATATATATATATATATATATATATATATATATATATATATATATATATATATATATATATATATATATATATATATATATATATATTTATATATATATTCTCGATACATATTGGTATCTCCAGCGGCTCCCATCGAATAATATGTGCTGAAATTTGGTACCTGGGATTGTTTTCGTTGCAATACGAATTTTTCAAAACGAGAGCGAGTTCGCTTCTCGTGTGAAAGCACTAGGGGAGACCGGGGCAAAATGATCCGGTTGGGCAAAACGATCATCCCTAAATTTAGGAAGATGTATTGTCAACGTCGCCTACTAATCGAGCAATCTTTCTTTCGGTCAGTTTCACTGTAACCGTCCATTTGCTTGCACATCTCATAAGTTTGTGATATAAAACATCATTTTTGGCGCTGTTGATCTAAGGTAAGCATCTCACTATAAGGTCTATAATTCTGTACTAGTTGTTTTAATGATATATTTGAAGTGCAGGCATTGAATTCTGCTTATTTTGCTAGGTTAAGGTCGCTTCAAAGCTCAACTTTATATATTATATTTAGTGCACGTGACTCAGTTTACAAGAGTAATAAATGGAGCAAAACGAACCTCTTTGAGGTGGGGCAAAATGATCCTGGATCATTTTGCCTCACTATGTTAGTTTTCATTTCTTCGCAGACTGGTGCGTACCTACGTAAGAAAAACCGAACGACAAAACTGGACCATTGAGAGTATGGAACAAGCTATTGAGGCTGCAGAAAATGGTATGTGCATACGTACGGCATCAACCACTTTTAACGTTCCAAGAATGGCGTTAAAACGGCGTATTGCCAAGAGAAGAGCTGGTATTACGATATGGAAACCCGTATGTATGGTCTGACTCCGCGTGATGTGCGTTGCCTAGCCTTTCAGTTAGCGGAGAAAAATAATATCCCACACCCATTTTCAAAAGTGAGTCAAGCTGCCGGTAAAGACTGGTTTTCTCAGTTTCGGAAAAGGCATCCGAATTTATCTCTAAGAAGTCCAGAGTCAACATCTGTAGCACGTGCGAGAGGTTTTAACAAGGTAGTTGTCAATACATTTTATGGCCTTTTAAAAACAGAATCCATAGACAAACAACTTCCTGCTCATAGAATCTTCAACGACGACAGTAAGAACAGTTCCAGGACATAATTCCAAAATAGTTGCATTGAGAGGTCGAAAGCAAGTTTCAAGGATCACTTCAGCAGATCGTGGAATGTCTACTATCATAGTAATTTGTATGTCAGCTGGTGGAAACTATATTCCGCCATTAATAATTTTTTCGCGAAAACGCATGAAGGAGGAATTAAAAGATGGAGCACCCCCTGGAACAATTTTCGCTTGCAATGACAGCGGATGGATGACCGTTGAAATATTTTCGATTTGGTTTGATCATTTCGTACATCATATTAAACCAACAGCGCAAGATCCTGCTTTATTAATCTTAGACGGGCATGGCAGCCATACAAAAAATTTGGAAGTAATTGAGAAAGCTAGAAGAACACATGTTACTCTATTGTGCCTACCCCCCCACACATCTCACAAACTACAGCCATTAGATGTGGGGGTGATGTATCCTTTGAGTTGTTATCTTGACCAAGCATTAGAAAAATGGTTGAATAACAACCCAGGTCGCACTGTATCTGTGTTTCAAATAAGCAAACTTTTTTGCGAAGCATATTTGAAAGGCTGTAATTCAGAGAATGCTATCAATGCTTTCCAGAAAGCGGGCATTGTGCCTTTTGACAAAAACTTATTTGCCGACTTAGATTTTGCCCCAGCAGAGGTTTCAGAGAAGGATGAAAATGTTCCTAATGTAGCTGAACACATACCTCGTATGGATGCGAATACAGATCAACCGACACCTGGAACAAGTAGAGAAGTCCAATATCATCCCATCTCTAGAACAGATGCCACAGGTGATAATAATGTAGCAGACGACATTCAAGTTGGGTCGCGATCACAAAATCACACAAAATCACACAAAATCACAAATATCAGTTGATGCTATTGCCAATTCATCTTTTAAAATATCTGCTACAGTTATTAGGCCATTAGCAAAAACAACAACCTCTATAAAAAAAGACGAATAGAATGCTGAAGTAAGTTCTTTGTTGGTTTCAACTCTTTTCCTGAACCACGATGCACTACGTGAATTTTTTTTTCATAAAATAAATTATTTTCTAACTATTAATTCGCTTTGCTATTTAAGCATAGTTTTTGAAAATATAATTCAATCTGCATTTCTTGTGAAAAATACGATGTTAGTGATGGAGCTCAGCTGATCACGAGTTTTGTTCTGTTTTTATTCCAGCGTTCCAGTTCTCTTTCTATCATATATCGCATCCCCATACACTTACAATACATTATTATTTTTCATTCAACATCCGAAATATTCACTGGAAATAATTTATATGGCAGAATAACGTTTGCCGGGTCAGCTTGTACATATATAAAAATGGTAGGCGTTTGGGGTTGCGAGAATCCTTCAAAAACAGATTAGATTCATTCACCCTACCCTCGAAGGCTGATATTCGATTATGTTTTTCATATATATTAAAATAAACAAAGTTCGTAATGAAAAAACTGACGAGATCATCTAATGTAATTCATTTTCAATAATATTTTTCAATTCATTGACGCTGAAAACGTCACTACTGTGCTCAAAGATGCTGAGGAGAAGTGATTTTGATCGCAGAAATAGAACTTTATTCAATTTTTCTCAATAAAAGTATCCGTAAGCATTTAAAGTCATCGAAATTTTTATTTCAAATACTTCGGGGTAGAAAGAAAAACTAATTTAAAATTCGATAATATTCAGCTTTGAATACTGAATAAGCTAAATTATTCGATATATTCTTCTGAATATATTGTTGATATAAAACTGAAGCATGCAAAATGAATTTTTGAACTTCATCGTTCCAAGAACTTTCGCTCATAGATTTATTGGATGAGCGAACTTTCAAGCAAGTTCTGTAACTCGAACCACTTGAAAATATATTGAATTGCTTTTTACGAAGATCATTGAATGAAATCTCGGATTGGACCTCATACAATCCTCCTCAACCTCATGGCAGAAAAAAAATGAAATATTTTGAGAGTATCTGTCGAATATTCAGTAATACTCGAGATCTTTCAAGATTTATATTATCATTAAAAATTTTTTTTATCTTTTCATCACAAGTTATTAACACTCCACTATTGTTTCTATAATCATAAGTAATTTAAATAATTTAAACATTTTGATTTCACAATTGATATGGAGTCAGTTGAAAATGTCTTTGACAGCCATTTGAGACATATATATATATATATATATATATATATATATATATATATATATATATATATATATATATATATATATATATATATATATATATATATATATATATATATATATACATATATTTATGTATGTATATATGTATATATATATATATATATATACATATATATTTATATATGCATATATGGCTATATATAAATATATATATATATATATATATATATATATATATATATATATACATATATATTTATATATGCATATATGGCTATATATAAATATATATATATATATATATATATATATAATCTTCTTATAATAAAATCGAGTTTTTTAAGATTCAACAAGCCTGTTATTGCTTATAATTATCAGAAGATTAGAAATAGTTCACAGGCAACAACAATTCGAATAAATATATATATATATATATATATATATATATATATATATATATATATATATATATATATATATATATATATATATATATATATATATATATATATAAATATATATATATATATATACCGATACCGGGTGTCCACGGAAGGTGGCTTGCCCCTATAACTTTTTCGTTTTCGGAGATAATGAAATGAAGTTTAGAGGATCTTTTCAATGCATAAAACTACATTTTTTGACAAGTAACTCAACTTCATGCAACTTCCGGTTTTACCGGAAGTGACATAAACTTTAGATTTTTAAATGAGACACATGGTATATTCTCAGTTTTTTTGTTTCCATATGACATTTAGAATACAATCACGTATCATTTGTTACTTTTTGTAACGGTTTTTTTTTTCGAAATAAATTTTCATTCCAGAGGGCTATGGATGCGGTCCGAAAATGTATGTTAAAATACAACTTCACTCTTTTCGATCAAAATGTTTCAGCTATGTGACGTTTGATTTTAAAAATTTTATTACTATTTTTTTCAAATGGCAACATGGTGGCTCGTCGGGTTAAAAAAAAAGATAATTTTATTACGATTCATTTGATACCGCACTCTAGGTATCAGGTTGACAGAAAACTTTCGATAAAAACCTGAAATCTCATTACCATAGAACTTTCTTTGAATGAACAATCTTATTGAGATTAAAATAATATTTGAAATCATCGAGTAGCCTGTGGCCAACACAACTGAAACAAATTAAGTCCGAAGCCACGCCCACAAATCTACGTCCCGCGGTAACCAGGGCCATTTTAGGACCGAAATTATTTATTTGAACGCATCTATAGCCTTCTTTTATTTCGAAAAAACATTAAAACAACGGTTAAAAAAAGTAACAAATGATACATGGTTTTATTCTAAAATATCATATGGAGACGAAATAATTGAAAATATACCAGGTGCCCCATTTAAAAATCGAAAGTTTATGTCACTTTGGGTGAAACCGGAAGTTGCATGAATTTGAGTTACTTGTCAAAAAATGTAGTTTTATGCATTGAACAAATCCTCTGAATTTCATTTCATTTTATTACCTATCTCCGAAAAAAAAATTATTGGGGCGAGCCGCCTTCTGTGGACACCCGGTATATATACATATATATATATATATATATATATATATATATATATATATATATATATATATATATATATATATATATCCACACGGTGCCTTCATCAGATAGAACTGAAATTCTTCAGGAAACTTGAACAAAGTCAGATATGAAATATATTCTGCGAAGAGAATCATTTAAACCTTGTTGCTAATTCAATGATTTATCAAAATTCTTATACCACTTAATTTCTGTTAAAACAATATGAAGGATTCTAATTATTCAAATCATTCATTAGTTCAGTTTCATACATTTAGATTTCCATATTTTTCATAGAGAAAGTAGAAGTCCGAAATTGAACTTTTGGGAAGACCTAGAAATAAATAGGTCTTAGAATTCTGATTGTATGAGCAAATATATTCAAATCATTTCCACTTGCTGAATTTAACTAAATTAAAATAAACTTCAATAAATTATTTCAATCAACTAATTAAATGAGTTCGATTCACGGAATCTAATAAAGTAATCGAATATTCTTATAGAATTTTTTTGAAGATCAAACATTAACTTTGTTTGCATATTTTTACCATCATCTCGATTAGTTTTTGAAAATTAAATGTAAGTTTGAATGTAAATGTAAGTTTGAATAAATACGATGGAAATTTGTTTCATTTAATCTTTCATTTAAAATCAGTTCAGAAATAATTCGAATTGACTCTTTCCTAACATTTCACAATAACTCATAAAAAGTATTATAAAAATATGATTTGCAATAACATATGAAATTCAATTCGCTATAAGCTACAAATTTTACAACTTGATCTGAAATACGAATTCCTTGAAATTCCATCAAAGCGAAATCTTTGTAAGATACCCGGTTTGAATATCAACAGAATGAATCTGAAACCTTCTTCTTTAATGTCAAGTTCCACTAATCATTTCTTTCACAATTTTGGACATCAAAGAGAATTTCTTTAAAATTTTTGTTCGTTATTTCCGTTGGCAAGATAGAATTGTTAGCTGGTGGAGGTTTCGAAACTAATCGAAAATGTGGGAGGAAGTTTATTTCCGTTATGATGAAAATTAAAAATTAAGTGAATTCGTCTTTCGTCATTTACTGGGATTATGCCCAAATTAATTCTGGCAAAAATTGCGAAATGAAAATATATTGTCTATACAGTTAAATAAGATGATGAAAGTGCTTAGTGAGGACAAGTAAGCACCAAGTCCTACTCATCTGCTGTTACTGTTCGTGGGTTCGATTCCCACGGAAACCTTTTTCGTCGTTTTCAGTCCTTTTACTCGATATAAAGGCGCTGTGCAAGTGCGGAAACCCTCAGAAGTCCCAAAAAAACATGAAATTTCTACCAACCAATAGTTGGTGAAAAAACAAATCATAAAGTTTTCGCTTAACTCATAACGCTCATTCAATTCACATAAGTTCAAATTTTTCACTCTTTTATCGCGCATAACTTTAAAACCCGAGAAAAAACATTAAATTTGGAATTGGTAAGGCTGATTCTTGATGTAAATCGATAAACATATTGAAATTACAGTTAAATAACATTTCACGTATATTAAAAACAACAAACCATGACGTAAGAAGGTTAAGTGAAACGTACGTCATGCGTTATTGTTTTTTATATACGTGTTCATTGTTATTCCAGTAAGAAACTCCTCGAAGTTAGCAAAGTAGAGACAAGAAGTTGCCACTACTTTTTTTGAATATTTAAAAATAAATATATATATATATATATATATATATATATATATATATAAATTATAAATATATATTTTTATATATATATATATTTATATATATATATATATATATATATATATATATATATAATATATATATATATATATATATATATATATATATATATATATATATATATATATATATATATATATATATATATATATATATATATATATATATATATATATTATATATATATATATCTATATCTATATATATATTTATATATATATATATATATGTATTATGTATTCTAAATATTTTTTGATATGTATGTCTCTGAAAATATATATAATTCATTTTTTTTCTGTCCATGAGGTTGAGAAGGATTATATGAGGTCCAATCAGAAATTTTATTTAATGATCTTCGTAAAAAGCAATTGAATATATTATTTTCTTGTGGTTCGAATAACAGAACTTGCTTGAAAGTTCGCTCATACAATAAATTTATGAGCGAAATTTCTCGGAACGATGAAGTTCAAAAATTAATTTTACATGCTTCAGTTTTATATCACCAATATTTTCAGAAGAATATAACGAATTGTTTATTGTGGTAACGTCCATTATCATAATATCGGAGAAATCTTACAGGTTTCTGGACAAAAATTTTTGTCCAGAAACCTGTAAGATTTCTCCGATAATATAACGAATAATTTAGCTTATTCAATATTCAAAACTGAATATATTCCAAAGCTACTCTACTCTTTCCAAAAAATTTGAACATATAAAAATTTCTAATGAAATTTACCACTTCTTTCATGGTATTATTTTGCCTAGAAAACTTTCCTACTTTCTGCTCACTCGACAGGCCGAAAGAGCCCAAATATAGCAATCATATATATATATATATATATATATATATATATATATATATATATATATATATATATATATATATATATATATATATATATATATATATATATATATATATATATATGTATGTATATATATATATATATATATATATATATATATATATATATTTTCTAGAACACTCTGTATATATATATATATATATATATATATATATATATATATATATATATATATATACAGAGTGTTCTAGAATAACGTCAGAAAATTTCGAGGCGTTATTCTTTGAGAAATTTTAAGCAAAAAAATTTCTATGAATGTAGGTTCGCAAATACTTCCTCGCCGAAATATAGGGTGTTGAAGTTTGAAAAAAAAATGTAATTTTTTTCAATATCTTCTAAATTACGAAAGCTATCAAAATGAACTTTAGAACATTATTATAGCTCCTCAAACTCTATAAACTACTGTTGAAAGTTTCTCCAAAACTATTAAGGTACGGAGAATAGGGGGGTACCGTGGGCTTCATTTAATCATATTTTTGAGGGAGGTCATTATTGGTAAATAAAAATAGGATAAACAATAAATTTTAATTATTTTTTTCTCTTGCTTCAATACGATATTCTCAAGCGTTTTCAAGATAACTAAGCATAATTCCTTTAAAACATCTTCCTGGAAAAAATATTTAAGAATTAAAAATGTGGTTGCCTTGACTACTCGCAATCGCAATGCCGAACTTATGTCAAAATCAGATTTAGTATTTTGAGTTACAATACAAGTGTTCGCTTTGTTCTATTTCCTGAAAATAATATTATGAATAAATTTGAGAATATCAAATTGAAGCAAAGAAGAAATTTATTCAATAGACTCCAAATTCATTGCTCATCTCTTTTCTGTTTACCAATAATGCCCTCCCTCAAAAATATGGGTTAATGAAACTCACGGTACCACTATATTCTCCGCCACTGAACAGATTTGGAAAAAATTAAAACACTAGTATATGGAGCTTGGGAAGCCATAACAATGTTCTATAGTTCATTTTGAAAGCTTTCGTGGTTTCGAGGATGCTTAAAAAAATTACTTTTTTTTCAAACTTCAACATCCTGTTTCGGTAAGGAAGCATTTGCGGACCTACATTCATAGGAACTGTATTTCTTAAAATGTCTTCAGGAATAACCTCTTGGAATTTTCTGAAGTTATTCTGAAACACCTTATATATATTTATACATATATATATATATATATATATATATATATATATATATATATATATATATATATATATATATATATATATATATATATATATATATATGTATATATTGTAGTTGTACTTGTTTTTTCAATTGTTTTTGTTGACATTTCTAGTTTATAATCAACTTATTTGAATTTATTCATTGACAGTAGGTATACCTTTTGCGTATATTTCGCCTTCATCAGATCTACATTTACACATCTTAAAATCAAGTTGAGAATGAAATATTAAATTTTAAAATAATTTTTTACTGGTATCTCAGCTTTTGTGTGTTTCAGACAAATATCGCTCACCGAAACAAACAAAAGGAGGCGGGATATAGAGCAAACGTATACTGTGAATAAACTAATTCAAATAATAAGTAAATCTCAACCTAGAAATCCCAACATGAAACGAATAAATAATTGAATGTGCAACTCTCATCCGGTCCAAATTCCAGTTATATGTCAGAAGCATATAACTCCCGTCCTAACTGAAAGGGGATTTATATTGGCTTGAGAAGACCTCCAAAAACTTTTCTAATATTCTGAAACAAGTTAAAACTCAACAGAAGGAATGTCAACTTAGTCAATCATTATGTAGTAAACTTTCACAATCGAGAAGTTTCTCATCACAATAATTCAGATCCAACTGATTCAAACGTGATCTGTACCAACCTCTTACTGCTGTAGAACGTTCTTAAAAAAGGAAATTCTAACTTGGAAGTTCATTAGGAGAAGATGTTATAATTTGATTAAACATCCCTAATAAAGCTG